>WYDF02284257.1:0-16837 GCA_009867245.2 Adranes taylori | reverse complement strand
GTAATAGGTATTGGATTAAAGAGCAAGATAGAATGTGTAGAATATGCGGAAGTGAGGAAGAAGTGTGGTTGCATTGGATGAGAGATTCTGGAAGATTGGAGTGGAAGGAAGATGCTGGGGGGAGAATTGGAGGAATATTATAATGGAATGGAAATAATGAAAAGAATTTTGAAAGAGATGGCAAGAAAAAGGGAGAACATAGAGTGAGATGAATAGGAGAAGGCGTGAGAGAAGGTGAGGAACGGAGATGTAGCATTTCCGGAATAACTTATACTTTTATACTTATTAAAATTATTTTGTAGATTTCTCTTTCCTACTTACAATTGTCTTATGAAATGAGTATTAGTTGTTAATTATTAAATATTTATTTTTTAGGTGTTTATAAGATGTGTGCTTTTTCTGGGGGTTAATATTTTGGGTTGTTTATGTATCTACATTGAAATTTAAATTATTTTATTTGGAAATATAGATTACAAATGAATTGCAAATATGTTATTAATGCTAATAAAGGTTACTTACTTACTTATCACTATCGCCTGTCTGTGGAATATCGTTCATACGGCTTATTGTACTTTCCCGGATCGTTTAGTCCCATCTATCCAATATGTCTGTATCTTGAACCAGTTTCGGTTCAAGATACAGACATCAGTATTTCCTGGTGAGAACATTTTTGTACCAATTCAGATTCAACTTTTATTGCTCCAAATAGGTCTCTCCTTCTGCACATTATTCATAATCGAGTATTACACCAAAGTTAAGTGCTCGTTGCATAAGGTCCCTAACTGTTGAATTGAATTTGCCGTGGATTATGATTACAATGTCATCCGCATAGCCAAAGGCGTAAATACATTGCTTTTCAAAACTGTGCAAGAGCTCGTCCACTACTAGGTACCATAGTAGTGGGGATAAATCCCCGCCCTATGGGCAAACCCTCGACACTCTCGTACAGATTTTCCCCCCAGCAAGTTCCACATTTACGATTCTACTCTCGAGCGTGGACTTGAAGCAGATTGAATCAACGCCTCACACCCCACCGCGCATCTTGTAATTGATTCAAATGAGGAGTTGTCGAACGCTCCCTTAATATATTTAATTATAGACTATTGTTAATTATGGAACTTTTCATGGTTACTCTAGGCTTATATTAAGTATATAGTGGCATTGAAATACTACGAGATATAAGCGGAAACTATTCCAGCTTAATATATTCAGTAGTGGGTTCAGATTGTAATTCCGAGGATTCAAATTGATCATACATATATTGGATGCAAATATTTCTATTTAATCTTTAACTATAATGTATATGTTGGTAGGATGTGGGTTTGAAACTCAATTATCCGCATTCAGTGCTGTCTATTGTTTTAATAATAACAACTATATTTTTGACTTCCATGAAATCTAATTAAAAGATCAAAGCCAAAATATAATTAAACAAAGACAATGTTTTCATTTACACTCAATTGGAAATCGAAGGTTCCAAAAATTACAATGAGCTGGTCAGTAGCATTTTTCAGCAAATAATAATCTTGATAATTTGAAGTTGAAGTAGAAAAGTTAATTTTTTGCAGATGGATGCGCTGGCCATTAAGCCAGCAATTCAATTCCTATTGGGATTACTTTTTTGATTCTCTGATATCACAGTTTTCTCCAAACGATCATTAATTTTTTACTGTAAATAGTGGTTTTGCTTGGATTAAGAAAGCGAAAAAACATGGACATTTAATCCACTGTTATTGTAGTCCATAAAATAATAAAGTAAATCAGTTCTACGTAATTATTCTGCGAAATTCAACAAAACAATTAAGCGTATTAAGGAAAATAATTAAAACAAATATGTACTTCCTAATTAAGGTATTTTAAGTAAACTTATATTTTAACTGAAGCAAATCAATTGTAGTCTAACGTACTCTAATCAAATTACTGGCAGCATTTCGATAAACCCATATATCTATTTTCTTGTCATGCGGTTCTTTATGATCACAAATTTGCACATTATTCATAATTTGGATAAGTTTTAAAATGAAAAACATTTTACCCCCTACCGGAAGAAATGGTAAAATTATGCAAAAAGCCTAATTGAATTTTTATTTATAAATTAGCCAGCTAATTGAAATTCTTCGAATATCGTTAAGTGTAGGTCCACATTTAACGTATATTAAGTTGCATATATTGTATACTGTATTGGAAACAATAAAAAAATTACATATGTAATATGATTACAACACCAGATATGTAATTCTAGGGAAGCTTTTTCCTTATCTATAAAATGAAAGATACATAATCGTCACGTCCATTTTTGAAATACTAAAATGCGTGATTTGACATACATCTATGAACCAAAATAAGAAAAGATAATCTGTAAATAACGTGTGAATTTAGTACTACCACGGTGGACATACCATATTCATCTATATTTATTTTGGTAGTTTGTTATCGGCTATTAGCCTATAACAAACATATAGCCTACAATAGAATCGATGAATTGAATAAAACAATAAATAAACAATCATTAGCTAATTAATACGCTAGAAAACCATTAAATCAATAAATCAAGAATTGAAAATTAATAAATATAATTTGAACGAAGAAAAGATATGCGAGGCTTACCCCAGAAAATTTCGCGAGCGGTCACTAAAGTCTGCACATAGAGAAATAAAAGACAAATGGAAACAACTGCCGCCAGCTACATTCGCACTCCCGTGCACATAGAGAGATATAAAGTCAACTACGTTAATGTCAATGTCATTATTAGTAATTTATGATTTCCCTGCACGTGTGTGCCTTTAGACCATCGATTCTTCAAGGTTTTGCTTATTCCAACGCTGAAAGAGAAACAGAAGATTGTATGTATGCAGACAGAGAGGTCCTTTATTCTTATCATAATGTTCTCTTTTATAGCTTCTTGGCTTTCGAGGGCATTTTTATCTATGGGTTCAATATACTCTGCGCTCGATATTTTTGCCCGACCGTTGGTTTTACGATTATCAATTTCTAATAAACAACTCTAAATGGGTTTACAAAACTTCGCGTGCTTCAAGATTTGATCCTATCTTGTTTTCAAGAATATTCTTAATGAGTTCACTGAACTTTGAACGTATTCATCTAACCAAATTTTCCTATTTATTGAAAAGAGCGTGCGATATTTTGACCGCTTTCCATGTGCTTCTGATTGGATAACACCCTATCATAAAATCTTAGAATTTTGGGACGGATGTGATGTAATATTGTTCTTTAAAATATGTAACGTATGAAAGAACGCTTCTAATTGGTAGAAAATTCTCACTTCATAAAGATTTTAGCAGAAATTTCGTCTACGCTCTATCAAAATGCTCCCGGCAACGTCAAGAGCGGCGAACAGGACACTAAAAGTCGCTAATCTCAGATAAAAGGTCACTCCCAAGCCAGCGTTAATCAGAAGCATTTTAGGCCTTGTTTCTGGTAGTTCATGTGTGAGCATTTTTCGCACAGTTCTATCAGTAATAATTCTCTAATAAGCTATTCTCTTGCAGAATAAGTTAAATTTCGCACTCTTGAATCTGTGTGAGCGCCATTAACAAATCACGTATTTAGATTTCGAATGTAAAGCTAAATTATATTCACCCCGTCAGCAGTAAAACTTTATAACAACGAAACTTTTGACAGGAAACTTTCGATCTCCTGTCATCTGAATCTTAAATTCTACTCTCTCACTCATCTCCATATTTCACCACCTCTTTCCGTATATCTACGTCTTCAATCAAACCGAGAGAAGCCCGGCGTCGAAGAAGCCAATAGAGAAGTCACAAGCACAGCCTCACCAACGAGTCAGCCTCGCCATTGAGTCAACCTCGCCAATGAATCAACATCGCCAACTAGTTAACTCGCCATCGAATAATTTTCATCAAAGCATCACCGTCACTAACGGGTCGATACCGCCAGACAACCAATTCGCCTTCCAAAATCAGCAGTCGCTCACCTTCATTAGCAGATCGTCTACATTTACTCGCTTCACTCGTCAACGTCCATTCCCTCTGGCATCACAACATCGCCATCATCGAATTCATGATAAAAGCTTTTCATATTCCTGTACTCTTTGGCTTTTCCGGTACTCTTGGGCTTTTCCTCTTTTTCTCCTAACTTCTAAAGCTCAATTTCGATTAGAAAATCTTATTTCTCTGCCTTTAGTGGTATATAGCAATTTCAACACTGTCTTCTAAATAATCAAATATTGTAACGACGCAAGTTACCCTCGTTCCGATTTTATTTTATGATAGACAGTTTGGGCATTTGATACTTATAAATTATGTAAGTAATTCAGGATGGCAAAATGCTGTAAAATGTTTGGCGGCTTAAGCAGGTTACCTGGGGTAAGAAATAAGTTAGAAAAAGGCAAACGCTTACTGGAACGCTTATTGATCGCGATTGAAACCTATGGTATTTAATTAAATCTTAAACAAATTCTTTTACATACGAACATAGACCGAGGCAGTAATCATGGTAGGAGAAGCGACGCAGCTGTTATTAGTATATTCGAGAGTGAATCAGATTAATTGGTAATCAATCAATAATAGGTCAACGAGCACTGTGCATATTAGTATGTCTGAGATAAGCATATCACTATTTTTCCCTGCCATAGGAAAGGGAAAAATAATAAGAATAATTAATCGTGATCGTAGAAGGAATTTTGCAAGCCGAAAAATGGTTTAAAAACTACATTTTAAAAATACATGATTTTTGTTGTTCAGAGATTCAACCCTTGTTACTCTGTTTTTTGAACATAAATTAATTCAGATTAAATTATAATTCATTCTAAATAAAGTCATCATTAAATTAAAGTGTTGAATTTAGTATAGAAAATAAAATTAACCATAAGACCTCGTAGTATACAGTAATTGGTAATAAATTAAATAATTATTTTCAGTGTGACGTCTTCGATTAAATTTAATTAAATCGGCAAGCAATAAGTTTATTTATTATATTAAATTAAAAATAAATTAAAATGAATTACTAATGTAACTGTACATAATTATAAAATAAGTTTGGGGTGTTATAATTAATTTGAGAATCAATAAGGAAACATAAACGCCATTTTGATATTTGATTTGCAAGCATTGATTGAACATAACAATTTATTTTATCTGATGAGACGTTTACTATTTAATTTTCATTGCACGAATATCTGTTGAGATTGCATGTATACATTTCCTGAAGATTATCAATACATTTTGTCAAGTTTAGACAACTCTTTTATTCAAATAGCCTTACCAACGATAGACAAATTGTCAGTGCTAGGGTTGCGCAGAGCTTGTTAAATTTATGGTTGATCTAGTAGAGTTAAATAAGAAAAGTACTCGTAACCTTGCCATTGCCAAAGTCTAGCGTTTTACTTATTCAGTGTCGATACACTAGGGGAGTTATTACTTTTCAGATTCTGATTTCATAAAAATTATAACTTTATTCAGTAGCAGATAAATTAAAGTAAAGCGAATCGCATTTTCTAAGCCTTATTTGACACGGTACCAAAGAGTAAGAGGGGATCGCTAAGTTAACCCTATACAAAGATCCTCCCTGTTACCTATGTCCCGTTGGGGAATAACAGGCTGTCAAAAAATAAACGCGACATAAATGTTGGAGGCAGTCGGATAAAGTTTCTCCGTAACGTTTTTTTTTTCTTATGTGTGAATTTTTGCAAAGTGATCAACTCTTAAAATTGACTGGTGGCGGCGAAGAAAGTTTAACAAAATACAAGTTATAATCCGTGAATAAATTCATTTTCAAAAATCTGGTGTTATTTAATTTTGATATGAATTTTTTTTTGTGTGCTATTCGAACGTTTAATAGATATCTATAAATTATTTTTACTAAAGAAGAAATATAATGATTTATTTACGAATTTTTAAATAAATTAGAACAATTGTTTGAAAATATTTTATTTTTTGCTGCGTGCTAAAACAAATATTGTGTCACTATGATAAATATTTGTTGGCGTAATTATTTGTCGGTAAGAGAAACTGAACCTGTGTTCAGCGTCACATAATAGAAATTTATTAGAATCCATTTTCAGGTCCGGAAGGAATATTTGAACTTCAGAAAAGAAGTTTAAAAGAAAATAAAATGTTCATTCATTGAGATCAGAAGAAACAATTACTAAAACGAGTATTAAGAACTACTCAAAAGGAACGATATTCTCCACCACTATTAATCAAGATTCAAATATTAATAAAAAATTGACGATTGTTTTAAGCCTTAATGAAATGTATAAAAATTTCAAAGAGAATATTCTACCGAACTTAATAACACCAAGTATGGTCCGATGCAATGTCTTCCGCAAGCTGATTGTGTATAAACAATAAATAAGGCTAGCAGCTTTTTTCACAAAATGAGGGAAACCACCCCCCGTATCTAATAAATCAAGATGGGCCGATGGTTTTTGGGGCAAATGAGCTCTTAACATGCGCCAGCACCCCTGCCTGTTATACGATGCTAGTGGCAGCAACTTTTAAACGTTCAAATGAATGGCAAATTTACGACTTTTTTTAAATTTCTATTTACTGTGTGGCATGATGCTTTGTACAGATAGATAAATTTAAAATAGGTACTAAGGTTATCAACAATTCGAATCACTAATTTGGAAAACTAAAAATTAATGAATAGTATCTAAACTGTGATTAGATTTTTAATCAGAATTTAAAACAGTTAACCGACTTACGCACACAGAAAAAAAAACAGTTCCATTTTATGATAACCATTAATGGTAATATTTTGCGGTCTTTAATGAGTTTATATTTTAAAGACTGCACTAAATGTTTAATCAGTTTGAACCCCTATAAAAAATATTAACCTACCACTGAAAATAGCGGTTATTAATTTACAATAATAACAACTTATAGATCTCCTAAAATTTTTGTTTCTGTAACTTTTCCCAAACGCGGAATACTTAAGCCAGCATAATGGTCGATGTATTTAAGAAAGTTTGGAAATTTTGAATATTATTAACGACTATATTTAGCGTTCTGTTAAAATTAGACCCATAATGTTGTGTGTCGTTCTAAAGAAACTTATTGGAGCTATCAAAATATGGAGGGTATTACTAAAAAAATTTGAAAACATTTTTTATTGATCAAAATCGGCTCACTAGATTTCACAATTCGAACTGTAAAAATGAAGTCCATCTGATTTTATATAAATTACTGTCGTT
Organism: Adranes taylori; assembly: GCA_009867245.2. Taxonomy (NCBI): domain Eukaryota; kingdom Metazoa; phylum Arthropoda; class Insecta; order Coleoptera; family Staphylinidae; genus Adranes; species Adranes taylori. Next base: position 9,660 of record WYDF02284257.1, on the reverse strand, counting down.
TATTTCTTCATGTTTCATAGCAACCGAGATATTTATAGTAGTGTAATTTCTTTTCTAAATCAAATTATTTAAAACTTTAATCATCCGTTTGTTTTTCCAAACTCGTGTAATCGTTAAAACATTCACCGATCTTTTGACACAAAAGTTTAAAAAAAAACTTACAAGAATAGGTTTCGAGAAAATGGGGTTCCAAGTTGGTGTACGAAAGACCGACACTATGTATGATAAATTTGGATTTTAAAAAATCGTATCCAGTTACATAACAAAATGTATCTGAATCTTCTGCCTTTTATAAGGGCTGGCCTTTTTGAATTATATATTATTTGAACATTGACAACACTTATGAGCTTAAATTTTGTTTAAGATATTTAGTGGAAAACCCTGCATTACGAACAGCGCGGGGAAATTCAGAAAATTTATTTCCTAACCGCGACTGTTGTACACAAGTTTTTGAAGAAAGTTCTTGGCATTGGCATACCAATTGATAACACAATGTATCCTCGTGTTCTTCCAGCGCGCGCAGTCGAGAATATTGCTGCTATTGATGAAAGTGTGCGCCGAACCCAAGAACCTCAACTCGCCACAGATCTCATCAACTCAACATTAGACTGAGTTTTAGATCAGTTGGAAATTGACACGAAGTTTGCTAAAAAAATCATCTATTCAGATGAGCCGCATTTTCATCTCGGCCATTATGTAGCAAGCAAAATTTTCGTATTCGGGGCTCAGAAAACACACACGCAGTCATAGGGAAGCCAATACATCCTCAAGTATGACTCTGTAGTGTGTCTGTTTGGAGTGGTGGTAATATTGGCCCATTTTCCTTCGAAGACAAAAATGACAACAGCGTTACGGTCGACGGAGAGCGGTATAGTGGCATGATTGCCGATTTTGTTTCGCCAAAAATTATTGAATTGGACTTGGGTGTGTTCTGGTTCCAACAGGATGGCGTTACGTGCTCCACAAATGGGACAACAATTGATTTTTTCCACACTAAGCCACACTAAGATTTTTTCCACCATATTACTAACCTGTGTACCACAGGGTTAGTTATAATCATTTGGCAACAGTAACATCGGTAAACCCCTTGGTGTTACGTGTCATAGTAGATTCCTACTATACCTACCTTTCCAGTTATTCATCTCATGTATTTAGATTTACCCCCGCCTTCCCGTTGTAATTATTGACTGTTTCTACATGCTTTCCGCATTATCGTTTTGATTATTTTATCAGCGTACATTTGAATTGCTTAATATGCACCGCTTTTATTTTGTTCTGTAATTATTATTACTATTATGCATTTGTACTGTTTTGTTGGCCCCGCTTCAGTATTATTTTGTTTATGATAGAACCGCTATTGGTTATTTGCTAGCCACCATTGTTATGACATTGATTTAATTTGACATTTATTCATTGATTTATTATTGACATTTAAATTGTGCATTTATATTTATTTCGGTTTTAATTGTCTACAAAAACAATAGTCGCTATTTTGTTCAATCGTTAATGCTGTTTCATTAATTAGCGGCTAGAATCTCTTTCAGTTGCCCACAAGAACGAGAACCACTGGATTACTCACAAGACTCGAAGCTGCCCGTGTCCTCAGTAAGCCACTGAGGACCGAAGAAACAACAATGTGCGGTTTCACGTTAAACTGACCTGGTGCCCAAAGATTCATATTTCCGAAGGTTGTTATATTCTGTAATAGTAAAGATATTTGTTTGTGCCATCTGTGACAGTCGCTAGGACTCCCCATTTGCAGTGTCGCGAGTGGAAGTGTGTCACAATATGTGAAAGTAGCCTAAGTTAATTTCATATATTAATTACGAAATAATAATTTTATATAATATGTATATTAGGTTTTTAGTTAAAAAGACCATATAACGTTATGCTCTATTTTACTGACCGCTGATTGGTCAATAATTAATTAGTATTGTTTCATATATATAATAAAAAATTTGCATGCGCCATCTTCTAGCTAGCTTCGAGATCATCCAGCTTGCGGGCGATGCTCGTTCCCCATAAAAATGAAAATCGCTATGGCGATTTTTATTTATTATTATATTCACTGGCGTTACTGTGTAGTTTTTGAAACACTATTAATTTAATTGTTTTATTATAATTCTCAGTTTGCCTTGCTGAAGAATTTATTTTAATGTATTAAAGTATTTAATGCAATTTGATCATTAGCTTAATCTTGTGCTAATTACACCATAGTAAAAAATAGTCGTTTCAATAGTCAAAGATAGTGCGCAATTCATTGTTTTTAATTAATAAATTTAATTTAGAATTTCTAAATCTTTAACTTTAATTATATTTCGTGTAAATAAAGTTTTTAAAAACCCGACAACACGATCACGAAATATTATTATTTACAAAATAAGTTATACGCTTATGATACAGCAAACAAATTGTCTATTTAGATAGTAAATAAACAAAACATTAAGACCAGTTCAAAAACTACACCTTGCTGCTTTTTAGTACAAACATTATATCAGCATGAGGCCTAAATATAAAGAAACAGACAATTGTTAGGCCCGTTAGAGATCGAGAGAGCATAAAAAAGGTGGACTATTATAATGCACACATTAAACATCACGGGGTATCCACCCCCAGGCAAAGTAAAGGTGGAATAAAATGACTGAATTATAAGTAACAAAATCAATAATTCTTAAAAGAAGTCACTACTTTCAAGTTTAATTTGAATTTATAATGTTGAACAAAAAATCATTGTTATGACAAACTTTTCATATAATGATTACTGAATTTTAAGTAAATGATATATCTATATAATAATTATATATAATATAACAATTTATATCCATAATATAAAACAGGTTCGTAAAGATTTGTTTTTTTTGCGTAAGGAGTGCAATTAAGAAATTGGCCCGCTTAGGGAACCTGTTTCAAAGATGACATTTCCTCGGCGGTAGAATGCAACCAATATAACATTACTTGTCTATATAAACTTTAATATTCTAACTTGAACAGTCTCCTTTGGGTTATTTTTCACTTACCAATAGAGCAGAATCAGATTTTAGTAAGCTAAATATCGAATAAGAAGTCCTAATATATATATATATATATATATATATATATATGTAAACCGTCGTAAGCACTATTATATATCACTTACTTTCTGACTCGAGTTTCGGACGTGGGTCCATTATCGTGGGATCCATTATCGTAACAAAGATAATACATAATATATATATATAATGAAATCAGACAGCAATTACGCAACTCATTTACTCTATTGATTTATAAAAAACGCATAATCTTCAATGTCTTATTAATTATATTGACTGACACATGTTCGAATAAATATAAAAATATTAATTATGGAAGAAATGGTGATGTTTACATCCTAAATAATTATTCTTCCATCTGCAACTTGCATTACACCTTAGTATGTGCGATGTTTACATCCTAAAGAATTATTCTTCCATCTGCAACTTGCATTACACCTTTGTATGTGCAGCGACATACCATACTGCCATTGCAGTATCGACTATGATTGGTTACTTCTTCTACGCGCGATTATTTGATTTCTTTATTTATTCTCCATGCAAAAGAACTACGATATTGCACTTATGTACATTATTTACAATGTGTTTTGATATTTTTATATGCGAGCATGTTCCAAGAAAACAAAGAAATATATTTTATATTTATTTATTTATTGTTCAAAGTTGAAATTTTTGTAGTTAATTTTTCTAAATAATTAAGGCGGACAGAATATAATGAAGTAGCATAATATTCACCCAGTGTTGCCATCTAGTCAGTGATGGAAATCAGACATTAAAATTTTTTTCGCAAATAAAACATGAAACAGTCAACTTCTGACGAAAATACATATATTAAAGTGAGTATTAAATAATTTATAAGCAATGTGATATAAAAATATACAAAAATACACAGAACATAATGTTAATAAGTTCATATTTTATTAATTGTGTCAAAAATATATTTTTATTGTTCCGCGCTGCTTCCAAAATTATTATATTTTTTATTATTTCAGTACAATATCGAAAAAATCAGTACAATTAAAATTCAAATTTTTAGAGCTTAATAATTCTGCTCTTATTTTTTTCTTTTATTCCATCATAATTCGTTCATTAAAGGGAAAATTCTCTCAATATATGCATTGGATGTTGGTATGCTAAGTATAAATTCAATTACCGTATTTCCCCATGTGTACAGGTTGGGGCAATAGTACATCCGCTTTCGATAACTCTATGTGTATGATAGGTAACAATTTAAAATTTTAGGGATGTTATATCTTGCCAAATACTCATCGTTCAAAACCATTTTCCGATATACAGAGCGTATCAATAAAGTGTTACTTCAAAAAGTACTTTTTTTTAATTAAATAGCCTATGTATTTTACTTTTATTTAAACCCTTGGCTATCCTTGAACATCTGTAGAATTATAAAAGTAGCGGTTTTCAAGTTACAATTGTTTTTGTAAATAAATTGTAAATTTCATACAGTAAATTAAAATCTCGCTGTGTGCCAACGCTTCAAGATTAAGAAATAAAATTTGTAGTGCCCACTTGCTAAGGTCAGTAGGTGATGCCTGTATATTTGATTTTATTATCAGGAATACAAGATCCGAATACCTATCTTCAGCGGTTTTTACGATAAACATGAAAATTTAAAATTGCAATGTTAGTCATATGCATAATAAAAATTAATCAAGTTAGTGAGTATATTAATAAAACAAATGAAAACAATAAAGCAGGAATGCAACTTGGCAGATTGAATTGTCAACAGTTCAGTTAAGATTGTTTGTTGTGCGTAAAAAATGCATTATACAAAAACTGAATTGGTAAATATTGTCATGAGGTAGATTTGTAGTATAATTTCTTTCTATCCACAATTCGTTCATTCAAGAAAAATTAATAAATTAAGTATTAATTAAGTATATTTATTTAGTTATAAGTTATAAATATTAATTAAGTATATTATAAATAATTTAAGTAATCAAATAAAATAATTATTTTATTTTATTACTTAAATCCTAAGCCCACCTGGCCTAAAATAATTTTTAAGTTTTTTATTAAAGTCCCTTTTGACCCCTGTAGAAGTTTGAATAGGGAAATGCTGAGAAATATACGACTGTCCCGAATCACCTGTTCCCTGTGGTGAATCGGGACACATACAAATAAATAAAAATATATTTAATATATTATTAGGGTATGAGTGCCCCAAGAATATATTATGCTGTGGATGCACCAAGGGCGTCACAATATAAAATTATGACAAATGGAAAAAAATTGTCGCCGTAGGCGGCTTAAAAAACCTCTCAAATTGTCCTGTTTCACTGCATTTTACGGTACAATAATCAAAAATAGCACCCTAACGAGTGAGTAGTAATTTTCGTAAATGTTAGGTTAATAAACATTTTCGTTTTCGTAGTGACTCCATATGGTGATATTTGGAACTAATATAGTCGTTTAAAAGAACTCCTTTGTTTGTAAATTTTCTATTTCGAAGAAACCAGATAAATGAACCAATTTATCGGATTATTATTCAAAAAACCGGGAGGGGACCAGTTAGGTGGGACCATTGTATTCACGTGTCTAATTTTACACGAGAGAAACAAACAACTGCAGTAAATAATTCATTAATCTTGTCCCGCGATTATTCTCTACTGTTTGTTTTGCCCATAACTATCTACTAAATTATCTTTATAGTTTTCATTTAAATTGTCGATTACTAAGAAATTTCTGTTCGAAAATTCAAGATTTTACTCTTTTGTATTTCTATATCGTTTGCAAAATTAGGAGAATTGGCAACACTGTTGTAATCACTTGCACCATTTTTATGACGAATAATCTTATTTTGAAAATGGAAAATGAATCATAATTATAAGTGATTTTCTGCCTAAATATTTCTAATTGTTCATAAATCTCACAATATAATAATATTGCTATATGTATAAAATTGATAAATCAAACCATAATAAATTCAAATATTCGCGCTCTAAAAAGTAACCTATCATAGACGTTTGAGTTAATATCCAGGCACTGCGCAGGATGTATGCGCTCTAAATTACATAATATACTTTGCAGGTTAATTAGACCACGTTACTAAAAACGTCAAGTTTCTTTTAATCATTTTAATATAATGGACAAATTTGAAGAAAATATTGAAAATAAAGGTCAACTCTTAGATGCAGCTATTAGTAACAGACGAACAGGTGGTAAGATTGGAAATACTCGAGTTCAGTCAGACAAAATATGGGTTCATTTCGCAAAAGTGTGTAATTTGAAAAATGTAGATGAAAATAAATCTATCCCATTTCTTAATGAAGAAAGAGAATTTCAGTTACCGGATATGGACTTCGGTGAACTCAAACAGAAAAAGATTGAAACGATTAATAAGGTGGAGCTGAGTAAAATAGAGAAAACTGAAGTACAAAATAGAAGCAGCCTGATGGAGACTGATGAAGATCTAAAAGTTACAGCAAAAATTGAAGTCACGAAGGAAGAAGATAAGCCGAAACTAATTAATAGTGAAACAGTTAAAAACCAAACCAAGTTGCACAATAAAGCAATGTCCAAGAAATAAGAAGCTTAAAGGCTATTAACAAATGTTACAAAAGGATATACCACGTGACAAGAATTTAGTTTAAGAGTATTATTTGTTGCTATAAGAAATAAATTAAGAATTGTCAGTTACGTAGATATTTACGTATTTAATGTATGTATCTTTTAATATTCCCATATTCAGTATCGTTTTATTAGATTTATTAAAATATTTTACAATTTTTGTATCAGATTCTTGTATCTATTATTTAGGAGAAAACGTAATGTTTACACTTTGTAAATATTTTTGAATAAAATTTTTAAAAATTTAATACATTTTTTAATGGTAAATTGCACATGGTTTTAATTTTTATATACGAGGGCAGTTCTTTTTCACTCAGTCTATCTAGCTTATGTTCCATGTATTGAAAAACTGTCACTAACCTTGTACTTGAAAAGTTATTTAAATATAAAACTGAAATAGTTCAAATCTCCAAAAAAAATCATAGAATTAAACAGTAACAATATTGAAATTTGAATTTTACAATTTCAAGTGTTACTCAATTAGTAAAGCTTCTATAAAGAAATTTTATTGAGTGTTTGGTAACAAATGTGGAAAAAGGAAACTGATGGAGTGTAAAGTTGGTAGTAAAAAAAGCAAAAGTAGCATTGGAAAGACGAAGATGTGTGTGGGAGCGGTAATTTGGGGATTTTGTGAAAATGAGAATCACAATAATGGAAGTTTGTATGCAAAGTATCAAAAATTTCCGAGTCAGATGCAAGACAATTGTATGTAGACAACGCTATTAAAGATTAAAGATCTATTAAAGACTGCGACATTAATCAATGAGAGCAAAAATCGTAAAAGGGAAGGCAAGGAACAAGATGTTGAGTATGCATAGGAGTGGTTTTTGACGGAAATGGACGCAAGGCCAATTACCGCTATTGCGCTAGAAAGCTTGCAAAGAGGATGATTTTATTGCAACTGAAGTTTGGTTTCATCACTGGAGAGAAAATATCTCTTATGTCAGGACATATGGGGAGGTGGATGAAGCTGACCATGAATCCGCCAAGGTATGGTAGCAAAAGCAACAGGCAGCGCTCATTGCTCAGTATCTCCCATCCGACGCTGACAAAACTGATGTATAACGCTGACAAAACTGGTCTCTATTTTAGGGTCCTTGCGGAACACACGTATAACCTGAAGAGGTTATTGACGTTAAAGGCAAGGGAACAAAAACTTGCAAAGAGGGTCTCATCGTTCTCTGTTGCGCCACCATGAATGGAGAGAAAAAGAAGCTTTTGGTTATCGGAAAATGTAAGAAATCACTCTGCTTTAATGGTGTCAAGAGCCTTCAAATAAAGTACACTGCTCATTAAAATGCTTCGATGACTAGTTCCGTTTTCGAAGATTGCCTTGTTAGTTGGGATAAGCAACTTCAGCGGAATATTTTATTGCTGATCGACAATTGCACATCTCAAGTGGTTGATCTGAATTTAAAACACATAAAGATCGTTTTTGCCATAGAGCACAACCTCAATATTTCAACTCTGTAATCAAGAAATTATCAGTACTCAACGTTCAAGTCGCACTATGTGGCAGAATGAGGAAGAACGTGCTCAACGTGATCAGGAAAAAATTCAAGGAAACGTTTTGTAAACAAGAACCAGGAAACACACTCAAGGAAATGATCAGGAATCAAAAATCAGGGAACAAATCAAGGCAATTCAACATTGAATTATAAAATCATTCCGAAACGTAAGACTTACTAAATCTTTCCCAAATGTCTTTCCCAAAAGACAAATAAAAGTTACAAACCAAAATCAAAATCAGGAATCCAAAATCAGGAAGCAACGATCAAGAAACGAATTCAAGGAAAAGTTGAGAAAACAAAAATCAAGACATGCTCGGAATGCGTTTTAATCTATAAGCTCATTATTGTTTGAGAGCTTTATCAATGAAGCAGTAAGCTTCGTCTAACTAATTAGTTACTCTCTTGTGGTAGCCTTCATTAGTACCCTCTCTTTCAGCAGTATCATTGTCATCATGTTAATGAAAATCAACGACTCTCCGTACTTTACCACCTAGCGTGTTACATTGATTTAAAAATTCTCTATATAATGTACACAATGCATTATTACCGAAATCTATCAACGTAGATGGCAGTTGACGAAATAACATCTTAGGTGAGATGAAATAGTTTAAAAACAAATCCAGGTGGTTAAGTTCGCAGAATCGGTGGTTTTCATTATCTGATGAGAATGATGCTACTAAAAACAGAGGGTACTAATGAAGGCGACCACCCATGCTAAAACTGGATCAATCTACCCTGACCTGGTTTTATCAAGCGAATTAGGTGTTTCATAAAATCAATATGCAGTTTTGAAATGATTAACTTATGTACTTAATAAATAATACTTATTTACTGTCTTAAAGTAATACTATCATACATATATTATTTCATTCTTACAAATAATGTCCGGCTAATACTTAGACATGAATTAGAGTGGTTAATGCAAAGGGACTTTGATTGTTAAAGTTAATTTGTGGAGATGGATTAGCGCCTTACAGTAGTTCATCTCACTTTAAATGTTACTTCGTCAACTGCCATTTACGTTCATAGATCGCTGTAATAATGCATTGTGAATATTATGTAGAGAATTTTCAAATTACTTTAAACAAGCCAGGTGGTGAAGTAGGCAGAATCGTTTGTTTTCGTTAATTGATGAAGATAATGCTACTGAAAGTAAAGGTTACTGATGAAGACTAGCACTTATGCTAGAAATGGATCCATCTACCCTGACCTGGTTTTGAAGATAATTGGGTGTTTCATACCAGTTTTCGAAATGATTAACTTATCTAATTAAGAAATAAATAAATATCCAAGTAACGGCGGGTAACCAAGTAATTGTATATAAGCAAAATAAGCTTAAGAACACCTTTGTCGCACAACAATAACTGCAAACCGGAAATAAAGCTGTACTAAGTACAGGTAACATTTAAAGTCGTTTCGCAGACGACACTCTTTTAATAACAAGTAGCGCCGAAGAAATGCTAGAAGTACTACAAAAACTAGAAGAAGTAAGCCGAGAATATGGGCTTAAAATTAATGCCAATAAGACAAAA
>WYDF02284246.1:0-16838 GCA_009867245.2 Adranes taylori | reverse complement strand
TTGATCTGATTTGATCTGATTTGATCTGATTTAATCTGATTTAATCTGATTTAATCTGATTTAATCTGATTTAATCTGATTTGATCTGATTTAATCTGATTTGATTAGTGACATACAAATAAAGTACACATATACATAAATAAATAATTAAATAAAATACAATACATTAATAAATAGATAAATAAATAAACTACGCACGTACTACTCTTACCTAGCCAGCTAAGAGTAGTTATCTGCTCGTTGGTTACTTCTCTCCCATCGGAAACGTATGCCACCGCTCGCTCCACCGCAAGCAGACACAGTGGTGGAATCCCCGCCACATCTGTAGTGCATCCGTAGAGGCTGGGCGATAAGCACACGTCACCGCGCTCAACTCCCAATTTCTGTGTTCTGACCAGTATTTTGCTAACGCTCTAGCCTGGTATATGGCTTCAGTCCGCACCGGTGCTGCATATAACACAATAGAGTTAACCGGTGCACTGAGAAGCCTCCTTCTTACGGTGTCTGGCCCTGCTTTCTCCAGCATCAGTTTGCATATCTTGTTTTACCTTTATACCACTTTTGCCGCAGCGTTTTTCATGTGCCAGGTAAATTTCAGGCTTTGATCTAACATTTCTCCCAGATACTTTGTATGTCTCTGGAAGTTAACCCAATGGCCCTCAATTACTATATTCAACTCCAGGACCTTCCTCCACCCTGTCGGCATAATTAACTCGGTGCAAGTTCAAGTTTTATCTCTTTTAGCCAACTTGCTACTGCACTATGAGCGGGATTTGTTTTCGTTTCTAGCACTCTCCCACTGCAATTCCTTCATAATACCGCCAGATCATCAATAAACGCTAGGTTTGTACGCTTTCCGGCAGTTCAACACGCAGCAGGTCGTCGTACATTAAGTTCCAGAGGGTTGTCCCCAGAAATGAGAACTGCGGCACCCTGCACGTGATTACTTAGTTACCCCTATCTTTATATGTTCTTGTCCTGTTCCTGAGATAGCTGTAGATTATTTTCCTTAAGTATACAGGGAATTTTCTCTTATTCAGCACCTGGATTATCTGACGTCAGCACTCCCAGCTCTCTAGTTTTCCAAGTGCCCCGTTTTGGTTCCTTCGCAAATTTCTTAACTTCCAAGAGTGCACCCACTTTGGATCTTCCCTTCCTGAAGCCGTATTGGTTGTATGCAAGTCTTGCTTACATGCTTCCATGTGACCCAGTATCCTTTTAAGGACCATTATGTTTAGCTACTACCGCAATTAGAGATATAGGTGTGTACTCCCTCGGCGCGCTATGCTGCCTGCTCCCTTTTTGGATTAATACTACTTCAGCTGTTTTCTATCTTTCTGAAAACAGCCCTTCCCTCAGTCATGCACTGAATACTTCCAGAAGGAACCCCGGGCACTGCCTAGCAATAGCCTTTATTAACACTGCGGGGATTCCATCTGGACCAAGAGCTTTACCGTAAGGAGCTACTTCGTCCAAATACATTACACATAGCTAATACGTTGCATCGATACGAATGCGGTATACAGTCAATAAATCGATTTACAACATCTTAATATATGTAAACTTGCATACACATTGAGGTCAAATTGAAAATTTTAAGAAGTAGTTTACCATAGGCATTTAGCGTATTGATAGAAAACAGGACTAGCAATCTAATATAGTGATATCCTGCGCCTATAGAGGAAATAAGAGGGTGTTGGTAACAGCTACCACTATGCCAGAAACACGTGTCCGCCAATTTCTAAACTAATTCTTATACCTCCTGCTATTTTTCGAAATTAGCATCTATCTATTTAATATTTGGTCTTACTGCTAGACAGTGAATACTACTTGCATTCTTCACTGCTTTATTTATTGCCATTTTATTTATCGCCTCTCTTATCTCCTCCTCGATAAATAATGGCACTTCTTAGTCTTCCTCCTCCTGTATTCTTTCCACAGTCGTTGCCTCCATGGAATAGCACATCTAAAGCAGCCTTTTTGCCTCCCTCAATCTTTTCGCCAAAGTCCTGCCGCCCTTCCAATTTCTTCAGTAAAATGTTATAAGGAACTCCCCATACATCATCATCATCCACCATTTCTGTAAGTTTCTGTCTCCATTGACCTGGCCAATTCCCTCGTTCCGCCAGTATTTGGGGACGTAGTTGCTCCAAACATGGCTTGGGAGACATACATTTCAGGTGCCCACAACCACCTCTATGCGAGTTTTTGCAAAATCCGTTACTCCTCCGGACCGTAACTACACTTTTTCCTTGTTTGGTCCTCGCAAGTTATCTTGATACGAGCTTCATCTTTTTCCAGGTCAAAGTGTTTTATGCTTCATTTTATTTGTAGGGCCTCCGTTCGTATTATCGGAACACGTGTCTCTACCGCAAAACTAATATATTCATGATCGCTGTGCGACTCAACGCCAGTCTCCATTTTCCAGCCTCTCACCTGTGCGACAAGTGAGCCGGAGGACAAAGTCATATTGTCATTTCCCCATCTGTTCGTATTGGGCGATCCTCAGAGCCCAGATTTCGCATTAAATGCCCCCACCCCCCCTCGTCACTACCACCGCTCCCCTTTCAGCCCTAACAACTGTCCTTAGTGAATATATGTGCTCACAATAGCCAGAAAAGCTAATATTGGATGAGAAATAGCAAACGATCCATATTATATCTATACTCACTATCTGGACTGCAGCCTCTTGTCTACTAACACAACTTAAGTTAACATAAAGTAACTCAACCTAATAAAACCTAACCCAATAAAACCTAACCTAATAAAACCTTATCCTTATCCTAAGCTAACCTTGAATGGAATTAATTTAAATTCAATAAAATCTTTGTCGAATTGCCTTTGTAGGAATTAGCCGAAATTCAAATAAAATTCAAATCAGTAAATAGCATGTGCTATAAAATAAAATAATTTTTAAATCATTATTTCGTAAGCCTAAATAAATCTTTTTGTTTTTAATCCATACGGATCTGTAGGTACCTATAATTTAGTTATTCATTAAATGACCATGACCGTGAAAATAGAAAGTTTTCTATACATATTTCTCTTATTTATATAAATAAGTTTCTTACGTAAATATCATTTCTATTTATGGATCTAACATAACTTATTTTGGTTTCTCCAAAATTTCATTGCCTATATTATTTTCGTATATAAATCACCTAATAATATGATCACATAAAATAAGTCAAATACGAGGATGCACTGAAAAGTTCTAAAATATGACTAGAAATAAAGTGAGGTTATGATGTAGTTATAGATTTCACTAAATTCAATTAAAATTTTTTTCGCATATCGCTAACTCTTTATAAAATGTTTCATGTTCCGCCCACCTTATAAAGAAGAAATAATTGCAAGATCAGCAAGTTAAATTCATAAAACATGAGTACTACATTATGTCTATTCATTACATTTACTTGTCATATCGCTACAGAAACGCCAATGGCCGGAGGCGTACCTCACTCCCTCTAGCTCTTCGGGAAAGATAAAAATATACATGTATGACATTGGCCGGAGGCGTACCAAATATATACATGACATGTACAAAAATATACATGTATGACATTAGTCAGGACTCTTGGGTGTTTGCTTTCAAGGCAATGACTTAAAAGTCGGTATTGTGAAAAGTGGTTAAACACTAAAGCATTTTTGAAATATGCTGTTGTATTCTAATTTCCATGGGCCCCTCCCCATGTGGCGGATAAGGGAAAGCCCGTTAGATATACTGGGACTGGGAAATTAAAAACCAGGAGCGGACCAAACACTAGCACCGCTGTCTTGAGGATTAATAACGACTCTGAATGCGGATGAGATGGGTGGGACACCCAACGGCAGAAAAGGCTGATCTTCAAAGGCTAAGGACGCAACTCGATAAAATAGGCAGCGGCCCGATGCGATGTAAAGGGGCAGCCCCCCAGATGTTGGTTGCACGTCAGACTAACGACGTAACTGCGGAAAAATAAGCTGTTACGGAAATATCTACATATACAGGAAACCAGGTAGATTTTAGGCATACGATCAAGCTATGATTTGGGAATAATGATCTAAGAATTGCGACATGAAACGTCCTCCACTTGAATCCAGTGGGAGCGTTACGGAATCCGTCGAACCAACTAAGAGAGCATAATATTAACATCGCTGCTCTACACTGGAGAGAGAACACGATCTCCGATAGTAAAGATCACTCTATCTTCTACAGCTCCAGAGGCACATGCCATCTAGAAACCGGATTTATGGTCCACAAGAAGAACAAAGCGGCAGGACTGCATTTTAACCCGTCAACGGACAATTGTGCACGCTTAGACTCAAAGTGAAATTCTTTAATATGACTGTCTTAGGCGCTCATGCACCTACCGATGATTCTGAAGAAGACGGAAAGAGACCTTTTATACCCAACTAGAACGTGCATATGGTAATACACTAGACGGTGACGTCAAATTAATTCTAGGTGTCATGAATGCCCAGATTTGTTCGAAAGAAGCTTCCATGTTGTGTTGGAGAATGGACTCAAACTTGTTGACTTTGCTATCGGCAAGGATCTTTCAATTAGCAGCTCATTTTCAACTCATTTTCAATACTAAAACATTCATGAGGCAACATGGAAATCATCAGATGAATTGCCACGAATATATTGGATATAGGGACAAGTAGAGGCCCCGACGCAGATACTGATCACTACATGATCTTGATCAGGTACAGACAAAGGACCTATATGGCAAGGAACAGCCGAATGGAAAGCACATGCACATATCAAAGACCCTGATTTGCGTTTAAGATATCAGAAAAAGATGGAAGAATAAATCCAAAATAACCCTCTGCTGAGTATGAAGATCCTAAAATACATTGGCACGACCTTGAGACTGCATTGGTAAAGGTCACAGAGGAGACGCTTGGATATAATTAGAACACTAAGAGGAACGGATGGTTCTACGATGACTGTGAGAAAGCAGTGTGCGAATGAAATGAGGCTAGGAGGAAAACGTTGCAGAGAGACAAAGGGACTACCAGAGTAGTTCATAATATCAAAGGAAATGCGGTCAAGACCTTGTGTTGATACAAAAGCGGGAGCTTGAGAAAGACAGGCTTAAAGAACAAAGTTAATGCCACGACTAAAGCGATGTGAGGAAACTTTAAAAAGGAAACCACGCACAACTATGTGCCGCGACACTGGCGGTAACCCAATTGGTGATCTAGATGGTGTCCTGGAACAAGAGGGAGGATACCTTAATGAGCTACTAAATGTTACCAAGACACTCGAGCTTTCGAGAAGGAGGACCTCACACACGGGAACGGGTCAGAGCTTATTCGAACCGAGGTAGAAGAGGCCATAGAGGCTATAAAGAGAATCACCTTTAACCGGATAACTGTGCTTCTTTGACTGCCAGAAACTACTTAAGTCTTCCCTTGTCTCAAAAAAAGTTAAACTCTTGGTGTATTAAACCATTATCAACCCAGTAGTCTTGTATTGTTCAGAAACCTGGACTGGAAAAAAGAGGAGAATCTACTATGGGTCTGGAAGAGGAAAATCTTTTGCAAGATTTTTGGTGCTGTTCACGAGAACGGTGAGTGGCGAATAATAACCAATAAAGAACTGGAAGACCTCTGTAATGCTCCATTGATCAAGTCAGGCAAGAAGACTACGTTGGCTTGGGCACGTCCAAAGAATGGAAGATCAGCGGGTGCCAAAAAAAGTCCGAAGCAGGAGACAGTTGGCTACCCGGAGAGACTACTGGCGAAAATCGGTAGTAGACAAGGCGCGAGTTCTTAATAAGCTGTAGCGGCACCAAATGAACTGAAATGGTACCCAAATAGATTAAAAAAGACAGACAGGTTAGATGGTCCATTTCTGGCATAGGCGTGATTGCCGTCATCAGTATTCTCTGCTACAGTGCATCATTGTCTAATAACAATGAGCACTACACCACGCTGGCTCTGTTAGGTTTTTCGAAAATCTTCTATATATTATACGTCATCAGTACCCTCTGCTTCAGTGCATCGTTGTCTAACGACGGTGAGCACTGTTCCACGCTGGCTCGTTTAAGCTATTTGAAAGTCTATATAATTTACATGTGCAACAATTACAGAGTTCTAAGATCGTAGTTAGGCGAAATAACAACCTAAGTGAGACAAATACAGGTGTTAACCTATCTTCACAATTTGAGATGTAAAGAACGTTAACAATCAAAGTCTATTTTCATTTACATTTAGCGTGAATGAGAAAACAGTAAGTAGAACCTTCACATTTGACCGAACTTGGAAAGTTTTATTCGGTCTTGGCTTTTCAGGAAGCTTTGATTAGGCGTTAGTTTCGACGTCATATCAATAAATAAACTTGACTAAATAAATAAACTTTTAATGGTGTCAAATTACAATTTCATAAAACAACAATTTTCTTAATACCTAATTACGTAATTCTGTATACCTAATTTCATGTGCGTTTACTATTTTTACTCGTTTACTATTTTTATGACTGAATTCATTACATTATTCATACTTAAAAACTTTCCACACAGTGACTGCTGGTGTATTAAACAGTGGTAAGACAGAAATTTCGGAAATCTATTGTCTTTACAACATAAGGTTATGTATCCCTTCTCTCTGCCTACCATCGCTGGAGCTCCATCAGTTTCTTAGCACACCAACTTATTTATAGGAATATTTTCAAAGTTGATAAGATCTTTAACTGCTATAAATTTGTCCCATCCTGTAGTGCGTCCGATTAACGGTATAATCTTTATCAGCTCCTCTCTTATTTCGAAATTATCAAACCCCATTCTTGCAAAAACGGCCAACTGGGCTGTATCAACTATATCAGTCGATTCGTCCAGTTGCAAGGAGAAATAGCTGCAGCGATCAAAATCACTTTTAAGTTGTAAGGTAACTTCAGAACTCATATCCTCAACCCTTCTCATTACCGTATTTGTAGAAAGCTGTACAGATTTAATAGCAGACAATATCTGTTTTATTTTTGAAACTATCAAATAATACATCTGCAGCTTCTAAAAATGACGTTTTGATTATTTCTCCGTCTTCGTATGCTTTCTTATTCTGTGCAATAATATTTGAATGACGCCTCAGTTGCTGTTTTATTCTTGTTTAATGGTCGTAAAAAAGCTGATTGTTGAACATTAAGGTTAGATTTTAGCTGCCTTACCTTTTCTTTCTTTAAAGCGGAATTCAGTGGGAAATCAGTTTCACTCCCTGCGTGAACGGTTTTGAAGTGACGTACGACGTTCCCTTTCTTCACAACTGATACACTTGCATGACACACTAAACATACACATTTGTCCTTTACGTGGGTAAAGGAGTAATAGGTTTCCCATTCCGGATGAAACTGTTATGTTTTTAGCTTTTTGCTTGAACACGCCATCATTAGAACAAACCAGTGCGTAAATAAAACTATCCAAGTAAATCAAATGCGTAATATACACACGAAAAATATAACGTGCTCAACCTCACGCGTATACGCATAGATGAGATTGACAATGGCAGTTGCGCGGGAGAAACAAGCAATCGTCAGCTCTCGCTGTCGTCAGCGTCAGCTCAGTGGAGGAATCAAGGTTACCAACCGGGGCGTTAGCGCGATCTACCGAATATGTCCCCGCGGGCTACTAGCAGCTCCCGATCGACGGTTTCGCGACCTCTGGGTTAGGCTATTTATGTTAGTTTATTCTTATTTCTATCACTCACATAAAACACATTGATCTGGGGGGTTTTTAGATGGCGGCGGTTAAGTACACCTTAAACGGGGGGTTTATATTTGGGTTTATGAAAAAAAAGTGTCAGGTGGTTGAGGAAGACTGAGAACTTGAGAATATCATATTTATGATAAAACTAATTACAATTTCTATAAATAAATAAACCCTTATTTGGCATAAATAACTGTACAATACAACAAAAAGGAAAAGCATATTTCTTAACAATATTTTAACTAATTTAAATAATTCCAATATTTTAAATAATTTCACATCAATACATATACCTATTAAATTATTACACACCTATAGGGTCCTAAAGATAAGAATATTAAAAATATACCGCAATTGTAGTAGCTTGGAAGAATGTTAAGAGTAAATATTTGAATCGAATTAAACAAAAAAATTTGAAACTTGAATGATTATTTGCTGATGTTGACTTTAAATTAGAGCTGGTTTAATTTACCAATATGCTCTTAGTTATGTGAATATTAAATTTAATAAAAAAATAATTAAATAGAAATTAATTATACTGATTTAGAGCACTACGTAATCTTTAAAGATTTACTACAGTAATTCCTGGAGATTAAAATTAGATAGAATAAGACACGTGGTACTTAATAATAATGCTAAACTTAACTCATTAATTCTTGCAATTAATTATCAATATATGCAGAATAAATTAAAAACAAGCACGATAAAGTTGAAAATGATAAAAGCCCACGTTTATGGAAAAGAATAAGAATGTTTAAATTAGACATTACAAGAAAATATCCTATGCCAAATTTACAATTCAATGAAATATGTTTTGATTATCTTGCAATCCTATTTGATCTATATTCTAAAATCTCTAAGATCTTATTGAAATTAATATAACATTTACTACGAAAATATTAGAAAATATTATTCAATTAACTACATTTAAAATAATACGGAAAATTATATATGTTAATAAAATTTAAATAAGAGTTCCCCTGTTTATCCTTGGATGAACATATTGCCGGGCCTGAAAAAGTCTTTGGGTTGTAAATTGGCTTTCATTCGGTTCCCTCGTAGTTGGTCGTAGCTTGATGGCTGAGAGGATCGGATCGATTGCGACTGTAAAGGACCTTGTTTCTTACTTTGTTCCTGATTCGGCCATCTACGGAATGTTGTGGATTCAGGCGGGTGACTGAATATCTTTTCCTGAGTGTGCAACGCTCGGCTCTGCGATATACGTGATGGTGATGTTACCGGCTTGTGGTGCTGCATCTCCGTTGTTCGTTTCGCGCCGCTGTATACATATCGGCACATCTGATTTACTTCTTTAGTCGCCACAGCTCTTCGGAATACTGTGTCCCGTCTCTTCTTGAGTTCTCTCGATGAGATCTTTGCATTGATTTGTACCTTGTTCATTCCCTGCTGCCAACCGTGTGGTAATCCAAGGGTATATGTAGAGAGCTCACTTGATTACATTTGCATGTAGTCATGTTTATTCCATGAAGTACTAGTTGTATCGCTTTTGATTCTGGCTTCTTGTTGCCCCAAATCGTTTTACCTTTCCAATAGTTTTGTTGATTCATATTCTTCTTTTAACTGGATCTTCTTTGTCTCCATCCTAAACTTTCATTCACACTGTGGGCATCTTTCCTCCAATTTAATTCCTCGTTTTGCTTGTTGCTGACGTCATCGATTTGTGTTTGGTTTTCCTCGCGCTAGCTCATGTGTGCTCCTGTTTGTTGCATGGCGCTGGTTGCGTTGCCTGGCACTAGTTTTTTGTTGTGAGGTTTGCTCCGGCAGCCTTCTATGCACCTAAAAAATGCATATCATCGATGTGTATTTTGTTTCCTTCATTACATATACGTCTGTCTGTTAAATTAGCTGTGTTTGCAAAATACATCGTAGACATGCCATATATTATAATTGCATTTAGTTTTGTTTATCTTTTAAAAATCTAATTGAAGTTATAACAACATTTACTAGGTAATGAGTTTGAAATAATTAAGAAAATAATAATAATCTAATTCAAATAACTACATTTAAAATAATATGAAAATAATATATTTTAACAATTTTTAAATTCGAATATTTCTTCAGAATTTTGTTGGATGAATACCTTCTATTCCATTCTCCCCCGTTCATCTTTCCCTTTTATCTCTTTATGTTCTTCCTTTCTAATCCATCTCACAATTCTAATCCCTTTCCCTCTTTTCCCAAACTTTCCCTACAGTGTTCCCCTAATTCCTTATCAGTCTCACACCATACTGTCCCTTCACAGCCTTTTATGCAATGGTTTTAATTTCCTTCTTCCATCCCGCATATCCTACACAAACTTTCTTGCTCAGTCATCAAATACTTATTACCACCCTCCTCAATCCCACATCTGAACCTTTCAAGCGTACTTTTACCTCCATACTTAATCACGATACTAATTACCTGACCATTATGTCCTCTTCCCTGATCCACCTATACCTACTATCACATATCCTTCTATCCCTCTACTGTGTTTCCACATCCTTCATCGTTTCCATAACCTCATTCACTACTTCATTACCATTCATCAACTTCTCAAACCATCTATGCGTGTATCATCCCATCCTATTCTCATTCATTTTACTTTTAATCTATTCACGTATGTCTCTTCGGATTTCACTTACGTCTCTTCGGACAAACAGATTATTATAGTAAGGACCAATCAAAACCACAAGGACTGCTGGGCAAAATCAGCAGGAAATCAACACACTAAGCGCTTTATAGGAAATCCATGTAAAAATAAAACCCTAGATTCGCAATCCATGTATAGGAAATCCATGTAGAAAAACCCTTAGAATAAAATCAAAATGATACCTGGCCTGTTAACAGGACACGCACCTCACATGGACAAAAAGGGTACACATGGAAAAAAAGGGCCTTCACACTGCCAAAGTAGAGTATAGGCTATGTCTGGAGGAAGCCGAGACAGCTCACATATCTTATGTGAGTGTGAAGCTTTGACATTCTGAAGAAGATACCTATTTGGAGCAACGATAGTTAAATCTGAATTCGTACAAAAAGATCTCACCAGGAACTAGTACAAGACTCAGGTATTTTAGACTGGTGTGAGTAAACGATCAGGGAATGTACGATAAGCCGCTTGGCCTCTGTGCTATGGAGCGGTATTTCGCAGACAGCCGTTAATAATAATAACAATCATAATAATCCCTTCACACGCTTTTATCCAAAGGTTCTAATTTCCCTCTTCCACTAATTTCCCGATCATACTTTTATCTCCATACTTAATCCCGATACTAAATACCTGCCATTCCGTCCTCTTCCCAGATCCACCTATACCTACTATCACATATCCTTCTCTTGCGTTTCCACATCCGTCGTCCTTTCCATAATCTCATTCTCTACTTCATTACCATTCATGAACTTCTCAAACCATCTATGCGTGGACCATCCCATTCTATTCACATTCATTCTACTCTGAATCCATTCAGTTTCACTTATGTCTCTTCCCACATTCATCATTACTTCAATATATACCTCCTTAAATAACCTACTCCCTTAATCCTTCAATACTTTCCCGTCAAACTTTACCATCCTTTGCACTCCGTTTATACAGCCCATACATCTGCTCCAGAAACAATTATACTATTCACAGATACTTCCATTCTCTTCCTCATTCTTACAGACTCCCCAAATCTTTCCCATACCAACCTCATTCTCTCCATTGCCCTTTTTAGTTTTTAACAATCTCCTTGCATGTCGCATTTTATGCCAAAATGGAACCAAAATACCTATATTCCTTGAGCTTCTTTATCTTATGCCCCTCCCTAAATTAAATTCGTCCTTCCTACATTCTCTCCCTCTCTTTTTTGCATACCATTATTTTAGTTTTATCCACTAAACCTTTCACCCTCCAAAATCACTTCACTCATCTCTTCGCTACTACTCGCCATATATACTATATCGGCCGCGTAACTCCACGCTGTTTTCCTTCCAATCCTTAGCCCATTCGCTTGTTCTTTCCTCAAAACCTCCTCCAAATATGGGATGTAAGTATTAAACAGACAAGCACTAAGTCGGGATCCTTGCCTAATTCCCGTCATTGTCTCAAACAATCCGAAACCTTCTCATTCACTTTCGCCCTAACAAATCTTCCCATCATACAGTCTCTTTATCATACCTATTCGAAATATCTACATTATATCCCACAATGTCCCTCCTACTATCCTATCAAACGCAGCTTTAAGGTCAACATTAAAGAGGTATAACTTTTATATTCTCGAAATTTCACTGTTCATAATGTAATTTAGTGCCACAAAGTTATTTGTATACCCTTCCCTTTGAGTATCTGAGAGAATTCCGTTTTAAATGACTTCCTCTTCTAATCTCATACAACTTCTATATTTTTTATCATATAGTAAAAATCATATAATTTTTACATTCACCTCGTAGTAAAAACTATCTAATTCTAAATATCTGAATACATTTTGAATTAAGCTTACCTTATTATACACTTCTAATGTCATTTTACAATGAATTGGCGTATGAAAGAGAAATTTTTTACGTCGTTCTTAGGAACGTTTAATCAAATTTCAATATATTGTTTAGATACTTAAGTGTTTTACGAAATCAAGGAACCTATGACTAAAAGCCTTTTCTAATGCAAGCTATGTGAAATAAATTAAGATAGCTTAATTCATTTGGTAACCAGAGGTATATATCATTGGTTTTATTTACATATTCTTGAATCTTCATTTGACTAAAATCGAATTTAGATTTTATTGCAAATGGAGATTTAAATTCATTGAGTTACCAATCTATTTACTTTTTTATTCACTTTTTTGTTAAACCCAGTATATTATCTTTCTATACCAACCCTAGTAGACGACGAGGATGATAACTGAGTGTTGGTTGTTTACATATTGCTGCTACAACCTCAAATATAATTCTTCATATAAGTATATGGCTGCCATCTTCTTCTTAAATTTTTAACCTAGTGACAAATCTGGTTTTTTAACTAGTCTTTTTTTTTAACTAACATTCAAATTGCCCGCCTTCAACTGTCAAAATTCAAATTTCCCGTGACCGCTATCTTGGATTTTACGTATGCGATGAGCGGCAGGTAAGGGTCATATAACCCGCCAATTCCTTTTACTTTATTGAACGCAACCCAACCTGTAAATTGTGTGTCCAAGAAATTAATTTGGCTTTCGTAAATGGAATAGAAAAAAAAACGAAGCGCTAGAATGTTTAGAAAACACTTGGGCTTACTGATTTTTAACGATGTAATGAAACAAATCTAGTTCAAAATAAAGCTGTAGAAACATAATTTGCTGTTACAAATTAACTGTCAAAAAGTAAACGCTTCAAACTGTATAAAGTGAATGTTACAATGTCACTGTTACATTGACAGCGTTATACAGAAACGGTTGTATGTATGTGATACAAAATCGCGGTTATAAAATAACCATTTAAATGTAACCGTTCCAAAGAAACAGTTTTAAGGTTACCGTTGTAAAATGAAAATTACAAAATTTGCGGTAACAAAAACAACTGCTACAAAATAACTGTTACGAAATTACAATTACAAAACGACAGTTGCAGCTAAACAGAAATTTTACAAATTATTACATAGTAACTGTTACATACAACACATTAGAAATAACTTTAAAAAACAACCGTTATAAAGTTACGGGTATATTAAAAATTTGTATTATTATAATTTGATTGAAATTTATTTTAAGTTCAGAAATTATTTAACGTTTCGGGACAAATAAAGCACTTTTGAATATATTTTTTGTCCACTGTTTAATAAAGGTTTTTATCACATTTTAAAAACTACTTAAAAATAATTTTCAAGGTCAAATTACTCCAAAACTTGTGCATTTATTGCTTTAAACACACTGTACCGTTTGAAATTTACAGAATCTTTCAATTGAGATACTGAAAGAAAAGTGCAAAGTCATTACTGAAAAAAAAGACCCTCAGAATTTGAAAATTCTGTAAATTTGCTATATTACCCGTTTTTACTGTTACAAAAAATTGTTAGCACAAATAACTGTAACAGATAACTTTTAACAACTAAAAAACAGTTGTACAAGTAACAGCTATATAGTAACTTTTACAATTATAGCATTAAAATTGCACAACGTAAATAATACATACGTAATATATAAAAATTGTTACTAAGTAAATATTTCAAAGACCGGTTAGAACCAAAACTGTTACCAAATAATTGCTCAAATGTTAAAGTTGCCAAGTAATCATCTTAAGGTAACCCTTAAGAAATTACTGTTAAGGTATGGCCATTTATAATGAGTTATCGAGATAATTGTTACAAAATACATGATACAAAATGATTGCTACGAAGTAACAGTTACAATTAAGCCGTTTGGAATTTTACAAAGAAAATGTTCGATTGTGACGTTACAAAATAATCTTTACAGGATATTTTTGTAAAATAACAGTTACATAATAACTGTAACAGTGTAATTGGTACAAAAATATTTAAACTTATCGTTACAAAGTTATAGCTACAAAATAACAGTTGGAAATTAATGGTTACAAAAAGAAACCGTTGCTAGTTTTACAAAGTAATGTTATTTAGTAACTTTTACATAGAAACTTTTATAAAGTAACTTTTGTAAACTACGAAATAATTTACAAAATAATAGAGTGTTTCCGCAAGTATATGCTCATTGCAGCATTGGTGTACTTTATTAACGTTGTTTACAGTCGCTTGTATAATAAAGTTTTCGCATAAATAAAGCATACTTCCATAAAATGATATCGTGATGACAAGTTTTGATAGAAGCGCCAAATACATAACGCTAACCTAATTTGTCGATATATCCTATCGTGTACTTATATATTCGTTCCTATTTAGGATTTTAGTTTTTACGAGAATATTTGTTTGATTGACATACTCAAAGAATGCAGCGATTGAGGTTTACATCAAATGATGATCTAGTCCTGCAAAGGGAATTTGTGGCTCATAAACCATTTGTGGATCATACAAAATGGGTACGATTTATCAGACAAAACCAGGGATTTGCAAAGCTCTCGTTAATTCAGCCATATCATCTTTTGAAACTTTATTCAAACAATCGACTTCTGCCAAATTATCTAAATTAAAATTTATACGAGTATGCTCTGCTTCAGGTTGAGCTTTGTCCAAATAAAAAAAAATTATACGCTCGATTTCTTCTGGAATGGCTCCAGCTAGAATCTACTAATAATTCTTATGTTTGTTTAGCGTTCTATATTTCTTGGAAGCATGAAACTGTTAAAGAACATAAAAGTGACGGCCCATACAGCTTCGCATTCTTGTCGTTCGACCCGATGACATTTACAGTGCAGTAATAACGCAACCTAATTTTGCACAAATAGTGCAGCGCAGTAACATTAATAACGTAAATACATTAACAGCACATGCGCAATACGTTTGCGATATTACTGCAGTTCTGATCTAAGCCATGCGAAAACTCTCTAATAGTTGGAGATTTTACAAATTAGGTGTTACAAAATAACCGTTACATACAAACTGTTATAAATAAATTTCACAAAAAAACCTTACAAATATACACTTACTAAATAAATGTTTCAAAGAAAATTTACTATTCTTTAAAATTGTCATTTGATATAAATTTAGTTTAAGTAAAGAAATTGTTTAATATTTTCGAACGAATACATGATTTCTCCAGATCTGAATTTTCTTTTTTAATACATTTCTTAATACTTGTCTGAAATACATTTCAGTGTTAAATTTCTCCAAGTGATAATTACTTTTTATTCTGTTATACACTTTATATAGCTGAAAAATAAAAGGATTATTTGATTTGAATTAACAAATCATAGTCATAATCATAATTTAGTAATCCTATATACTTGAGTCAAAACTCATATTCTGTAGTGCCACACTATATTGTATAAAATGAGATTAAAAGATTATTATATGACAAAAAAAGATTCTGTTAAATAAGAAATTCCAAATTTGTCTGTTGACATTCAAATTGCTTCAGTTTACCACGTCTTATTGAAATAATAAAAATGATGATATAATTAACTGTGAGAAGAAAGATTATTAGATTCTAGGTCATCGCTTTATCTGTATGATAGGTATTTTCACTTTTTTTGATGCACAAAATTCTTGATTAACATGTATAAAGGTACCTAAATACTTTATACGAGATTATTTATCTCAGCAGTACCAGTCCAAAATCCAAACCATTTTAAATTAGTTACAGTGCTATTAATTCAAGATGTATATTTTATAACAAATAAAATTCTTTTCAATACATTTTTTTCCACACACTGTAGCACATGTTTAACAGTCTGTAACAGTCTTTTTTTAAGGAACGAGGACATACATTACTCCGAAATTATATTTAGCGTTTATTTTTAAACACCCTGAATCGTTTAAAAACTAAAGGACGAGAAGCCGTGTAAATGAGAAGCCATATAAAGACATTTTCGATTATGCAAAGTAAATGTTATAGTGCCCGTTGTAATGAACATGTTTCAAAAAAGTAACCGTTATAAAGTAACCGTTACAACATAAATCTAAATGTAACAGTTACGAAATATCCGTTTTTAAGGAACTTACGTGTTATTTCAAGTGTTACCATTATTAAATATGTTTTATTAATATGTAGTCAACGACCTAAGTCGACATTCTTACAGAAGTAAATGTACGAACTAAAGCCAAGCAGAAATCAATGAGGCATAGAAAAGTCGAAGGTGTCGATGATTTTATTACATATATATAATTATATTTTATTTTTCAATTACGAATGTAATTTTAATTAATAATGCATTTTTAAAGTTATTTAAATTTCAAGTATAATGTGGTGTTATAAGGAATTTTTAATGAAAGTGTTAACTAAATTAGAGTTAGATTTAAATACATTTTGTTCCAACTTGATTAAAGATAATCAGGAGCGGATAATAGAGTAACTGCGACAATAGCTGGATATACACGGTACGATTTATCGTCCGATAGATGGAATTTATCGCTTAAAATAAATCTTTCCGTTTGTGTTTTCACGTTCGCCGGTTATGAGTAATGAACAATTTATCGACCGATAATAAATACCGAGAAATTGGTCATGTGACCTTAACGTACAGTTCAGTATCAGACTATTAAACACAGCAGATTCTTTTTTTTTGTTTTAC
>WYDF02284235.1:0-16838 GCA_009867245.2 Adranes taylori | reverse complement strand
AGGGTAAAAAGGCGTTCTTTATTAAAGGGAATACAGGAACAAGTAGATGGGGTTATCTCTAACTTCCACACCTATCTTTTATTGATAAGTTTGTTCATTATAATTTTAGTATGTTTAAATTGATTGTATCCTGAATAGATTCGAATAGCTATTTTGTGCTATATCATAGATTATCAGGGCCGCAACTAGGATATTCCAAATGTTTTATTAATAGATAATTTAACGGTTTCAAAAAGTTATCAATAATTTTTACAAGCGCTAAGCGAACGTTTCTTGAAGTATGAGGTCTCATTCTCAAAGTACCATCTTTTAGTAGTTTAAACACTGCAAATAAAATAAGAGAATTAAATATATATTTTACAGTGTAATATAAAAAATATTCAGATTTTTGCACTGTTCATGGTTGAAGAGTTACTGTAATACAATTGATCAAACTATTATGATCATTGTGATGAGTATTAGACGAAAGTCGCATTTTAAATACTTACATTAGTATTAGACAATTAGATGGCGCTACTGATATTGCTATATTCGAAAAGTTGATATTTTTTTATTGTTAAAACAATAACAGTTCAGAAACCGACCAAGTAGATTGTGGATATAGTATTCATGTTGATGTTATAATGACTTCCAATATGTGACAGAGTTGGTTGCACATTTTTTAAGTTAATTCTATTAATTCTACTTAAGCTTTGCAAGATGAAATATTTTACTTCTAGTTTAATTTAAAACAGTAATTGGTACATAGAAAATGTGAATTCACCTATGATGTAAACGATGGAATCTCTGTTGTTGTAACAAAATAAGCCGCGACCAAGCGGCTTCGGCTGCAGCTGCTATGGCAGATACGGTAGTCCCTTTGGTTGCTGTCGATGCGGAAGCGGTTCCAGAACCGCGCAGAACCGTCTCCGGCCCGCCGGAACCACGTCTACGTAAAGGATATTTTTTTGAATTGTTACCACCACCGCTGCGTCTACATAAAAAATAATGTTTATAATTTTAATTCAAAGTTTTTAACATATTCATCTTGCACATATAATAGTTTAGACCCGCTTGTTTGTCTTTTTAAATGGCCCCTCCCCCATCTGATTGTAGCGAGCAAAAGAGTTAACACTAGTCAATTCATTGAACAGTTGGTCTACTCAGTTTGGGATCGTCTCAAAATTTCAACTTTGGCCTGATGTAATTTTGTTTGAGGTTTAACATCGGTTTCTAAGAAATTATTGGAAGAAATCCTAAAAATGAGTTTAGGGACTAATTAATAGAAATTATCCAAGGCTTTTTCTGTACATTGTTGAGCACAAACCATATCCCAATAAGTGTTAAAAACAACAAAATTTATCAATATGTGTGTTTTATAGCCCCTCCCCCATCTGTGTAATATAGTTAATTATAGTTTCCATTTACATATGTTAATCTTTCTGTAAACTATTTCAATGGCTGGATTATAGATATGCACCCCATCTATCACTGTAGATTGGGTTGCCTGTATTGTATGTCCAATAATTATAGTTTATTTTTGTCGTTTAAAAAATAACATAGTACTACAAAAAAAGGATAGATATAGGTTAGCGTGGCTTGGGTCCGATATAGTTCATTATTAAATGGTTAATAGTAGACATTCGTGGTTTACAATCGGTAAACCTCAGTGCGAACGAATTTCCTGTCTTCGTTCCTACCTCTCCTTTCGTCGGCGGTATCATTGACACTACACAATCAAGAAATTCGTTCATTTGGTTTCAATAGCAGATCACGACTATTTCCTACTAAGGGGTAAGTGCTAGATTGATACAGTCCATAAATTAGTCCTTGTATCATATAACGTCCTCGAATGCCCTCGGTTATCATTACTGGGCCATCGAGTACAAACATTGTGATTTTCTATGAAGTCGTTTATGGACGATGTTGGACAATATTGAATTACTAAATACGTACCTGTGTTTACCGTTTAGACTAACGTGGCGCGTCAACGCGCCCGTTGTATTATTATTGCTGGATGTTACAAATCCCGTCGCTGGGGCAGACCCTCTTCTCACACCTGCTAACAGAGCAAATGCGGCAGGTGGCTGTTCTACTACCATTGATGACGACAAGAAACCAGAGGTAGGGAAAAGCATCGCAGAAGCTCCGCTAACTCCACCAGTACCTGTAGCTAACATTGTTTCGGCAACAAGTCGATTCAAGAGGAGATCTTCTTCGAAACCTTAATTTAGTATTCAAAGTTATTATAATTTAATACTAAATGTAATAAACATAATGACAATCAAAAATCATAATGCTGGATGACTATTGTTTTGTTCAAGGCTTACTTAAAATTACACCAGAACTAAGATTAAATATAAAATATCAAACGTTCAACTCCAGTTAAATGTAAAGAGTTTTTTTCCAATTGTTAATGAAGCAAAAAGTATATATTTTAAAACCGTAAATACTTACACTGTACAGGTACTGAACCGCGTCTAACATCGCCAGTTGGATATAAAGCGCTAAGTCCGTGTTCCCCGCCAGCAGGGAACATTGACGATGTTTCATCTGGACCAGAACCTGATGAACCTCCGAGTGCAGCGTTTGATGAACGACTTTGTGGCAAAGATACAGGTGCTGAAGCGCGACGTTTCGATAGCATCTGATAAATAAAACGAAACATAAATATTTGAGAGGCGAATACTGTAGCGTATACAACATGTACTGTTGTGAAAGAATCATAAACGTTTTAAATATAAAAACATAATATTTTGTAAATTTACACTGTTACTATTGCCATCTGTATTTCGTAGCAAGGGATTGCATGAACCCTAACTGGTTATTCAATTTTATGTCCAGTAAAAATTCATCATCAAAGTAATAAAAATTAAGTTACAGTGTCGCGAAAATTAATAAATTATTATTAGGGGTTGTGAAATATCATAATATCGCTGTACATTTAATTAAAACATATCTAAAGGAGTCTTTAATTGATTAGAACCAAAGAAACGGCCTTAATAAAATAAGTACGGCTCATAATTTAATTAAATAAATAATATATTATAAAAAAAGTACAAGAATTTTAACCGACCCATTTTTTTAATTAATTTATTTTACATTCAATTTCAATTATATTGGATTTACGTACTTTGGTGAATTATAAAATTTTAACTTGGTTTGGTCTATTTGAAATACAAACAATATAATTTCCCTTCTAGATGAAACTAAATGTAATAATTACCTAGCAATATTTAATTAACGAAAGGACTACTAGGATTCAATACAGATTTGTTGACGAATAAAATAATAAATTACAGTATCATTCTGGTTAATTCAGTATTCATAAAGATTAATAAGCCACCGGTAAACTTTATTATTAATTAATAAATAATTTTAGAAACTTTCAATTCACAATAAAACATTAGTTAATCCTAGAATGCACAACATGGGCCTGGCAGACCCATTGATGTCTTTGCTGTGTTATAACTATGAAATTCATTTATTCAGGGAATTGTGCCTTGCAGGTTTATATATTAACAAACTTTTATACCAACAGACTTAAATGTGAAACAGATATAATTTTTTTAATGTTATCCCGCCTTTACATAACACAGGCCCCTGATGCCCTGTCTGTTTTTAAACAGGTATATGCTTGTTTCCCCTAAAAATAGTTACTCCCGATACGTGCTGAACTTGTATACGTGTTAGTGGCTTTGTATAAACCTGCATTTGCAGGTTGCGACCATCATATTGAGAATGTATATAAGCGCAGTTCGACCACCGCGGTCGTGCGTCAATTTACATGTATAAAAATGGGAAAACGTGCAAATTATGTAGAATCGGTTAAATTTACATTATTATGGCATTGCGCCAAGTATTTTTCGTGTTACGATCTCGCACACAGTGTCGAATGCTTAACAATTATTCTTCAAATAAATCCAGCCAGAACTATTGAAAAACTCAATCTCTCGTCTAACCAGCTGTTTTCTACCAAAGTAGAATACAGCGTTCTATATATTCGCTATTAATTCTAACAATTATGAACTAGAAACTATATTCTATTATAAACATTTAAGTGTATAAACATATAAAGCAATAAAGTGCAATCTCTTCGCTGTAGCCAGTGCCATTCATTCGCGAAGATTTATAAATATAGACACAATGTGCATAAACTTATTCTAGTGTACAAAACAAACTACTTCTAAATTTAATTACATATAAAAGTTATCACGAAAAATCCGCGAAAAAACGCGCAACGTCAAGCATCAATCACAGCACTGTTCCTCCGCGTACCAAGCTAGGAGGCGTAATTTCAAGCAAATTTCAACCAAACCGTTATGCATCGCTGCACTCTTTTATGAATAATTAAAAACCTGTTTAATTAATAAATGTAAATCAAACGCAGTCGAATGTGGGACTAAATATACTTTCGAATAAAGCAAACCCGCAATACATTGGACAAGGCAGATAAACGCTAGCCTAGTTCGAAGTTAAGCGTCATACCCCCGAACATAGTCCAAAGCGCTATGCACCGGACTACTAATTTCGCTGTAATTAGAAAATAACTAACATAGCGATAGAAATTCAACATAAATCGATAGAATAATTAATAGGTTATCAGATAAAACAATCTCCAAACCAATAGCACCATTGGGATCAACGCGATAAGACGATCAAGTTCGCCACCGAACAAATCGCCGCACAAAAACGCTAGTTACTCCGAAAATAATTAACGGATTACCACGATTCTTACATCAACGAGTCTAACTACCATATGCACATCTCCAAGCGGAAAACTCAACAATTTGGAAAATATTCAAGGAAAAGTGTCTCTCAGTCATTTTTCTAATAAACTTCGAATGAGCCCTGTAGACAAGCCAAACACAATATCAAGCTTAAACTATATTCAAAAGACAGAATTAAAAGTCCTGTAATACGATATACGAACGATTAAAAATCGATTGGCACATTAGAAGATATCGACGAAAAACAAGGAAAATTACAACGCGCACCAAAACGTACACAGCCTAAGCGACTTGCCTCTGATTGGACGACGCACGTTCCGATAGAAATGCACTTTATAGGAACGTAACACAACAGGGGCCTATACGTCTATAATATATAAGAAACCCATTTTTGTATTTGGACAGCAGTTCTCTACGACTACTCCAATGAAAGGCTAGTTATTAATTAGTTTGAACTGACGGGCCTAGAAAATTTGGTATGTTGGCTTGTACTGCTATTTAGCTTGAACTGTGCATCAAATTTGCTAAACTGAGTAACATATTTAAAACACCAGGTATTTGTTTAGAGACAGATACCTACGAAAAGGAGAAGTGGCCTTAATACTAAAACACGAGCCAAAGTCGCCTTTCAGCGAAAGTTAAACGAACCGCGTATCTCGATTCGCTTGCGTCTTCTTGCGCCGTATCTCGATTCGCAAATTAGTATCTCGACTGACAAATTAGCGATGATATCTTAATATGGCGCAATGTACTATTTTCATTAAACAGTGTAAGACGTGTATTATTCCTGATTAAAACGTAAGAATCGATGAGCAGCTTGTTCGTTATTGAGGTCGATGAAAATTTATACAATATATGCACAGCAAACCTACCAAATACGGTTTCAAGATATTTTGGTTGTGTGAATCCAGCTCGGGATACGCTATCGATGGCATGATTTATGTGGGACGACAACCTGGTGAACCAGGCATAAGAATTTAGCACTTGAAGTTGTTCAGACAGTAGTGCGAAGTGTTCATAATTCTGGGCTGAACCTTACAATAGATCATTTCTTTACAAGCCTTTCACTAGATATATACCTGTTGGATAAGGACATTATAGTTGTTAGTACACTAAGGCAAACGAGACATTCCAAAAGAACTAAAACCATCTAGGGATTGTCCAGTATGTTCTTCGATGTTTTGTTTTAGAAACAATGTTACAAGCGTGAACTGCGCGCCTAAAAAAGTAAATGAGTAATTTTGCTAAGTAGCATGCATCACGATATCTCTGTCAGCGACAGTTCCCAAAAGAAACCAGAGATAATTTTATATTATAATCAAATGAATGGTGGAGAAGATCTCATGGATCAGCTGGTAACAACATATACTTCGAAGAGATAGACTAAACGTTGGCCACTAGCATTTTTTTTCAACATCGTCGATGTATCAGCTCTGAACGCATATATAGTTTTGTCCAACCAACGACTCACAAACGGAGATTATTCCTGAAATATTTGGCCAAGGATCTGGTGTTGCCGCACAGGTGAGGTCTGGTGATCTGGTGAGGTCTACAAATCCCAAACTGGGAAAAATTATTTTGGGAGCAATGAAGCATTTTATTGGCATTCCTGGTCCGTCACGAGTTCAACAAGTAACTGAGGTCAAGAGAAAAAGATGTTCATTGTGTCCAACCTGTACGCAGTACTGATAGTAAAAGCAAATTAATTGGTAACACATACAAAAACAACATTTGTAATGAACACAGTGTTAGAGTATGCGCTAACTCTTACGAAGAAAACTAATTTTTTACACTATTTAAGTTTTTTCCGTTTGTTTTATATTTTTGTAAACATATAGTTCTATTAACTTTATTATAAATATGATGTACAATTTACTGCAATATAACCCGAATATTGCTTATATTTACATCTACAAAAGGAACGGGCCACCCAGATCCATGTTGTGTAAAGTCGTATATCGAACATGTTCTG
Organism: Adranes taylori; assembly: GCA_009867245.2. Classification (NCBI taxonomy): domain Eukaryota; kingdom Metazoa; phylum Arthropoda; class Insecta; order Coleoptera; family Staphylinidae; genus Adranes; species Adranes taylori. The sequence continues at coordinate 10,157 of WYDF02284235.1, read as the reverse complement.
CATCCTAGGGTTAATAAATTATTAATTATTTCAAAAAATGTACTCTTTCTAATCGCAATAGCCTAAGTAATTTTTTTGTATTCCTCCTGACTTACATACTTCTTCCTGCGGTAGAATTACTTCACCCCCGCGGATATCTAAAACTAGTAGCCTTGGACCATTCAGGTGTATATCGTCGCGATGTATTACAAAGTTTAAAGGAAATGATTATGCTAATATATTTTTTGCTATTAGTATGTACTAAAAAGTTTAAAGAAAGTGAATTTATTCAACAACTTCTTTTTGGCGTTACAGTGTATCACCTAATTCTGCGTGATTAACAGCTAAATTTTGAAATCAAAATACCATTGCCATTCGCCTCGGATCCACATTCTCTTTTTCGCAATGTTGACCCAGATCAGAAGATAGTTTGGCCAGTTTACAAGCCTTCTCCTTATAATCGTGATCATTTCCACTTTGTTGTTCACGTTTATTACAACCAACTATTGGAGCACCGGGCGCGGGAGGTGCAACCATAATTGTAGGTAGATGTGCGGGTTTTGCAGAAATACCACCGGAGCCCTAAAAATACAAAAGTTTATTAGAAGTCAATAAATAAAACGTTTAGTATAGTTATTTGTAGAAAATTTAGTCTTCATCTATAAGAATTTAAAAAAAAGTACAGTAGTTCCAAACGGTTGTTTTACGTTGAAAATGATAGCTCATGCCATTTTTTCAGTCTCATGGAATATCCTCTGTATTATTGAAAAAGATTACTAAGAAAAGTCTACTAAGATACGGGATTATTAAGAAAATGCGATCGTGTTCAAAGTCATTATGCTTAGAAGATTACTAATCTTCTCCTCAGTTCGTAATTATTTTCATTAATAACTTTTTAAAGGCATGTTAAAGCACATTTATATCATTAGCATCATCAATATCCTAACATATTGGAAGATGCGTAATGATTATGGCGGTTGTAGGTTAGCTAAATTTGCAATGGCTATTCTAACCAGATCTCTCTCTCTCTCTCTCGACCCCCCCCCCTCTCTCTCTCTCTCTCTCTCTCTCTCTCTCTCTCTCTCTATCTCAGTTTGTAGTTATTCGTATTACTATGTCTCAAGATTGGTATCAAATTGTTCCGGAATAGCATCGATCCATCGTACTGGCGATCTCCCACGTAAACTTTTATATAATACTAGCTAAACCCTGTCACGCTTCGCTGTGGCTCAGTCTGATATGATGTGAACCTGAGTCTGATCAAATGGCCAAACTGCCGCGACCAGCGATATGCCTAACAAAATTTCAAGAATATGTGTTCCCGTATTCCTGTATTCCCGTGTTCCCGCATGAAGTATATAGACATGAGCGTGTATCCATGCATACATACATCCCCTTTTATATATATAAATAGATAACTATAATGTTATTTATTTTATATTATTCAGTTGTATTACATTCATGATTAATTCAGGACTTTTGATTAATTTTAACTTACCGTCGATGTTCCGCTCTCGCAGAAATCAGTTGAAGATGTACCCAGTAGAGGTCTACCATTACTTGGACTTAGCACTGCAATTGAAGGTATATTATATTGAGGAGTTTTGGCGATTATAGTTATTACTGGTGGAATTGATGTAGTTGATATGTTATCGTGTGAGCTATGAGACGAACCAGATCTACTATCATCTATGTAGAAAAAGAAAGGACGTTAGTTATTTATTATAAATGTAGATTATGTAATGAGTTTGCAACGTTTTTGCTCCTGGAGAAATAAAACCCCAAAAATTACTATCAGTCGTCAAAAGTTTGGGAATTCAAGATTCTCTAAATACCTAATATAAACTGAACAATGTTTCACAATTAAAATCTGAAAATTAATAGAATGGATAAATCAACTTCGGTGACCAACTATATAAATTTTAAAATGATATTATCATTGTTTTAGAGATAGCAATTTAAAGTGACCAATAAAGACAAGAATACCAGGAAAGCGTTGAAATAATAGCATTTGCTGATGATATAGAAATTAATTACACCTCAAATGGACCGAATGGAGAGTAGTGGACTAGAAAAAGTGAAGCTTCCTAATATTAAGATTGGAGACCATATTATAGAATTCAAAAAGAACCTCAAATATCTTGAAGAAGTAGTAGACAAGAGCCTAAACTTTAGACAGCATGTAATAGGTGCCACTGACAAAGTAACAGACATCGTCAATATTATGCCGATTGATGACAAGAATTGGAAATCAAAAGCATGTAGAAAAAACTGCGTAATTCAGCGGTCAACTCTAGTTATCTCTATACCGCAACTGTCTAGTCAAAAGCCCCACAACAATTAAAAACAAGAATATTTGTTAGTGAAGGTTTGGACTCAAATCGGTTAGTGACAGCTGTCGGGCAGTGTCGTACAAGGCCATTCATTAGTTGCTGTGGCATCTATTCATCTATAACGTAAAGAGAATTAAAGATAGAAAAACTGTTTTTAAATCGGCTGATAAAACAAAACACCCAGTTGAACGCAAGTTAAGGAAACAGCAGCATGGCAGGAGGAAATGAGTAAATGCCACCGTGTATTAAGTCATGGACCGAGAAGAAATATTGTGCGGTGGATTACTATCTTACCCAAATCGGAACTTTAACACACATCTGCGTAGAATCGGACAAAGAAATTCAGCTAGATGTGGTCATTGCAAGGTTGCAAACAAAGATAATATAATTCATCGAAAAGAAAAAACATTTAGTGAATAAATTTGTGTGATATGTGATCTCGACGAAAAAGAAAATAGAGATAACTATATCTGCCTAGTAAATGAAGGTGCACAGGACGAGTAACAAATTTGGTTAGATAGATGAGGCTAAAATGTTTAGTAGAAATAAGTCTACCCTCAGAAGGCAACCTGATGTTCACGCGATCTCTGGGTGTCTGGTAATGCTGTAAAGGTAAAGGAATGCTGTCAAGATGACATTCTCCCGGTGCATGTAATAGAAGCACCTGATGATAAGCCAGCATGAGAAATGCGTAAATACCCCAATCTCCTTAAAATAATGACAAGAAAAAGGAATACTATAGAGATCTATTTTAAAACTGGACAATGATTTCTTTGTTTCAAATTTAGACTTTCTGGCCATTTTGGTAATAATTAAATTGTCTGTAGCATCCTTCCAAGTGGATTATACGGAACACTTCCAAGAATTAGAGGTAATTTAAGAAGTTTTTCAAAAACTAGTTGATGAGCATTGTATTGTTTAATAGAGTATAGTGATTGTAGCAAGCAAAACACTAAATCTATAACACGAAGGTGTATTAGAATTATTAGTAAATTGTATATGTACTATCGCTTCTAAAAATGTGTGCTCTCCAGAAATCTTATAGTTATGGTGATAAACTGCGCTTAAAGGTTTCAGCGATTATAAATTTGCAAAATAAAATTATAACTTCAAGCAGTTACTAAACTTATAAATACACAAGACCTTGTCCGAACCAAAAGTTACCTAAAAATAATAAAATATATGAGCTTTAATGTTACCTTCATTTGCTGTTTCTTTACAGGTAGACATTTCAGCTGTGGCAGACATATATCGCATTCTAACATATGGAGCAGGTGGAGGGAATGTCTGTTGACGTGTAAGTGGTTTATTGATAATAGCACCAACTGATGTAATGCCTGAACTGCTAGTTGCCGTTGCAGTAGTTGGGACTACGGTGGCAGCAGGTGCTGTACCTACCGCTGCATGCAAAACGGCTGCAAGACGTTGTCCAGCTGAATGGCATTTAGTACTCGTCATCGATGCAATTGACGGCTCGGGGACGAGATTTTCCGCGCTCAACGGACGATCAGGATTTTGATCTTCGCCTAATAAGAATAGATCAATGAATCTATATAAATTATTGTGACCTCTTTATATAAGAAGGTAAACCCGTAAATAAAGAACTTTGCTATAGTATAAATAATATTAAACATCTTTATTGGAAGAACTTCCACATACGAGCTTACAAAGGCTACCTAGGTCTTTTTCCCTTTAGGTCTTTTTGCGTTTATAATATTAAATCATAGATTTAAGTTTAACAACATAATATGTGATGTTATATACAAAATTTTTGGGTTTTTGATGCAGTATGTGATTGGAAGGATTGTGCATTAGATTACTTGGATGTCATATTCTTATTGCTGCTCTTAATCATGTTCTTTCCTCGATTTTCAGTAGATTAATTGTTGATTTTTGGAGTTTGCATATATAGGGAATCCATACTCAAACATGTGATGCAGTTTTCAATATGTTCCAAAGTAACTCCAAAAAAGTCCAGATCTCTAAAATGTTTATTGGCCTCGATGCAAATTCTGGAAATAGCCAAATTATAACCAAAGTATGAAGATGAGAACGGAACATGGAATATTTGAGTGTTTCTAATCTGCCTACAAGGAGCATGTAGTTTTACTGCCGATAATAAATCGTGGAATTTAATGTAATTATTGACCAATTTAAACAGAAAAGTTATTAATTTTGTTTCTTCTATAAAGTCTATCCAAGTGCAATTGAAGTCTCGTTGAACCACTCACCTTCAACGGATTTCATCCAATTATATCCAACCATTTTTATCCAAATGTAGATAACTTCTTGAAAATATCATCCGGATTGAGAAGAAAAGTGGAAATTTGGAGAAGCATCCATAATGTTGATTAGAGCTGCGGGCATCATAAACAGAGCCGAAATATTCTGCAAACAAATTTGCCACTTGCAGATCCCCGTGACTGAGTAGTCATTGAAGTTCATATTCTCAGGGATTGAATTGTCTTCAGATCTTTTGTTGTTGATAAATCTCCAAAAATACTTAGGGTTTTTACTAACACAGAATTCCACTTGAGAGATATATTGTTTATAGCAGTCGGAAACTTAGCTTGAGAACTTAAACTTACAAAAGATCCATAGCCTGTTAGAGATTTGTAGATTTTGTATCTTAAATGTGCCTTGTTCTTTTCATATACCACTTTTTTTTTCAGTTCAGGTTCAGACAACGATTTTGGAAAGTTAGAGCTAACGTAATATGAGATAGGAACAAACTGATTAATGGCCGTATAAATAAGGTCAAAAAAGTTAGTAATACATTCGCTAAATGACTGGTGATCAAACATAAGTTCTGAATAGATTTAATCAAGATACATAATTCGCCTTTTTGAAATCGACTCATTTTAAAATTATAATATCTCTAAAAAAATGAATTTAAGTTCAAGAAATTGCTGGGCATATCTGGATTCAACTAACACTTTCAAATAAATTATAATGTGTAAACGTAACCTCAAAAATGTATTAGCTAAAATAGCATAGGATGTGCTATGATAATTAACAAACTACACAATTAAACATTACTATATAGTGATGAGTTACGAAAATATGGAACATTAACTTCCGTTTTGGATATTAATTATATTTTTGTGGGATTTGAAGAAATTTTCAATTAATTAAACCATATTATTATTTTGTTAACTGAACTGCGGTTACAGTACTATTCTTGTGTATGAGTGTACAGTACTATTCTTGTCCTTGCGCTGTGTCATAAGCATACTGCAGAATATAGGGAGATGAGTTGAAGCTATTGATGTTTGACCCATACACGTGATGACAATAAATATTGTACAGGAATGGAGAAAGTGGGAAACCTTGTGAAACGCCTTGTTCTATGAAAAATGTCGACAATCATTTTCATATCTTTTAGGTATTCAGCTATAACTAGTAACACAAAATCTGAGGCAGTTCAAGGTGCCGTGTTTTATAAGCTAAATAGCTTATAAAATACGGCTTCTTGGCATAAGCTGCTAGATGCTTTTTGAATGTCTAGAAATAATGCTGCTGAAGAATTTCTTGATATAGACTGAGCTTGTACATTACATGTAAGTACGCTGGAGAGTAGTGAGCTGGAGAGATCATCTCACTGAGATGTTCTAATTTAATTTTTATTAGTTTTTAGATTTTTGCCCTATGTAGAAAAAAGTGTAATTTGCCTGCCTTCTTACACCAGATTTTTGTGAATATATAAATAAAATTTCAAGATTACACTATATTTAACATACATCTGCTTGATACATACTTGTTGAATAATAATGCCCACCACTACTCGACGAAAATATAGATGATCGAGATTCAAATCTCATAAGTTCGTCTTCCTCTTTTAAACCGCTGGAAGCACGTGATTCTGAGCGTGCAGGACTCTGACTTTTACTTTGACTTTTGGATGTCGACAAAGTAGTAGCTTTGGCTAGAAACAAACACATACATAATACATATTGGACCAAGTATATAAGAAAACAAACAAAAATATTAGAGAGATAAATGCATTTTTTTATTAATAATATGCTAGCAGAAGAAAAAAATAAATAAAACCATAAAAATAATTTACAGAAATACAGAAAAGTCGTTTAATATGTGAAATTGGACAGTTTTATAAAATATTAAATAATCACAAAACATAAATAGAACGTTCAATAAACAAACTGTTTAGATGATTATAAGCTGGAGAAAAAAGTTTATAAACGCATACATTTGCACAAATTACATTAAACTAAAAACACATACCTGAAGGTAGGCTTTCCCTACGATGTATTGTTTTTGGCAGTGTTGTATCGATATTTACAGGCACGGAGTGCCTCCTTAAGCCAAGAGCGCTTTCGAGTGTTGGCACCGCCAACGATTGTCTCCGAATTCCCCTAAAACGCAAAATCATTCCCTATATTGTCTAAAAACTAAACAAAAGGTAATTTAAGATATGTATTACGTAAATATTATTATTAATATTATTATTATTAATATTACTAAGAACCATAATTGAAGCAGCTTATACTGAAGTCCGGGGTTATACTCGGTAGGGAGCACTATGACCGCCGCGAACTGAAAAGACCAATCGTTAGTGGGCTAGATTGATATTTTTATATGTTTGCTAAGATGTGTGTTCAGTCTTTCTATTAGCGTACACTACACTGTCTAGGAGCGCGATCCAACAGTTCACCATTTGGTTTCAAATAAAGAACTTTCTTGGATTCTTTGTGCATCTTTCTGGCTGTAGCTTGATTATGCTACTACGTAGATGAGTGTTCGAGCGGAATGCGAAAATGTCCGAAAGTAGTGTCCCGAAACCGAAATAATCATATGGTTTTCGTTTGTGTCTAAGCCCAGACGTCTACGCCTATTGTAATTCAGATGACGAAGTGCCCTGATCTTACTCTGTCCATTAATTGAATATCCTTCTTGTTCTACGGATTCTACACGGATTTAGCATATTCAAGAATAGGCCTTACATACGTTTTATAAATGGTAACAATATTTGTTGCATTAATATCTGAGAAGGATTTTTGGATTAGATAATTTGTAGCGTTTGCTTTTTTACTACTTTTGTTGTTTGTTTCTCCCATTTCAGGTCGCTCGAAATTATGACTCCTAGATCACATTATTCTCTTACTGATTTGAGAGTTTGTCCATTTAGGTAGTATTGTACGTTTAGATTATTTTCCCAATATGTAGGACCATACATATTCAGTGTTAGGAGCCATAGCTTCGTCCAGTTGTATATTTTGTTTAGATCCTGCTGAAGTTTTATGTTCTGCGTTACTGGATTTCCATATAGTTTACTATCATCTGCGCACTGACTAATTTCACATTGAATGTTTTTTGATATGTCACTAACGCACATAACGAACAGTAGAGGTCCCAATACAGATCCGTGCGAAACTCCCTATCCATTTCAACAACTTCCCACTGATTCCGTTAATTTTGATTTACCCGGTTGAAGGTCCTCTCAAATAATGGCCAGAGGTCCATCTATCAACACATTTTAGAAAGTTAGTTGTAACAGACCGGCCAGCAAGGAAGCCATGTTGAATGGCACAGGATTTCGTGTATATAATTAGTTAGTTCCCATAGAATGATTTTTTCCAAGTTTGCATACTACCGACGTCTGCGAGATAGGTCGGTAGTTTGTTGGCTTTAGACGATCTCCTCTGTTGAAGATGGGAACGACGGTACCAGATTTCTATTCAGTCCGTAACTCACCGTATCTACAGACTGCGCATTATTACACAAAATGAGTTTATTAGACTGGGGCAGCTATTTAAGATGATAGTGGGTATATTGTCTGGGTCAACGCCCGCGTCGATTTTTATGCGGGGGCAAGGGGGTTCCTTACGTTTTCTTTAGTGGTTTTTATACTGGTGAGTTGATTATTTGAGTTGAAATATGTAAAACATTTTATGAATTAGTAAGTTTAATTGGTTGCATAGTATTCTGTGTGGGTGAAATAAAATTCTTTCAGAGGAGTACAAATGTACCTCTAACAACAAAGAAACTAAAAGTATTATGTTTGTACGTAGTACGTAAAAAATATGTTACAGAACAAAAATATAAACTTTAAAATACGCTTCTGTTAAACAGTAGGCAATTAAATTAATATTAGCATGACATGAAATTAAGATCGACATTCCGATAGTCAAAAATCTAATACATGGTTTAATAATAATAGTAGAAGCGATTGGAAAATTGCCATGTATTATTCTTAGGTTTTGTTATGTAGAAACTTCCGAAACTCTAAAGCAAAAAGAATATGTACCACTGGCGGGGCGTAATTACAATTTCAATGGACGTCGAAGATAAGATGCAAAATTTTTGTATTAAAACCAAATATATTTTTAATGCGCTCAATATAAATAATGAACCCAAGAGAAAGAGTTGTTACAAGTAGATAATATTCGAGATTAAGCTCTTGACTTTATGAAGCGATCAAGAAACAACGAAATAAATACGATAAGATTTTGACATCATTATAAAATGGGCACATACATTTAATTTAATGATAACGAAGACAAAACTCATTTAATCAACAGGAAGAAGAAAAGGAAACTACATGATATCAACGTGAAAATAAAAAAATGTCAGAATCAAGGAAGAGAAATCGGTAAAGTACCTAGGACTAAAAATTGATAATGAATTGAACTGCAACTAACAGGAGAATATGTGGATACCTCATTCAAAAACTAAGACACAATGTATACACGAAACAGAAACTACACGTTTATAATGTGTATTAAAAAGCGGACTCTCATACATGAATATATACTGGGCACTGGGAAATAAATCAAAATTTCACTCAAATACACTATAAACGAGACAAAACAAAATAATCAAAATTATCTACAACCTGAGTCCGGACTCTCCAACAATAGATGTCTATAGCAACACAGGAGTATTAAATATAGAGTAATTCAGAAAATACGAGAGAATATAAATGACTCACAAGACGAAGCTGGGAATAATTGACATTGGACAGAAAATTGTGAGAAAAATCGACGTGCATCAACATCATACAAGAAAAAAGTACATTATCTAATGAAGAGTCCGACAAACAAAACTGGACAAAAATGATATTCACGCAAGGACTGAACTTTATAACAAGCTACAAAAAATGTTGAAGAATATAGAAGATATGCGGGAATTGAAGATTGAACTAAAAAGGCACACAGTCAGGAACACTAACACATAAAAAACTTACAAATTGCTGCAATACTTACATTGCTTCTAAGCTTGTAATAACCGTAAAGGTTCTTGAAACTTGTATAAAAAAAAAAAAATTCCATTTTTATTGCTAATTAAATAACCATTTACTATTATTTTTATTTGTCATGTTACAACATCTATTCTTTATCTCAAAAGATCTAAAACATCGATGATTTTGTAACACTTTTACAAAATTTCTTTTTACAAATTATGAGCATTTAAATTATTTGGAATATATAACACATTTGTTGCGTATTGCCTCGTACCGAAAACAATAAACGGTTGAATTAAATATAAGCAGGTTAGCTTATCCTATAAATTATATTGTTTTTAAATCACTTTAACATTAACAAAAGCTAATTAGGTTAAACATATTTAATCTTTATTTTTGATGTTAATTATATTTTATTAAATTAAAATGCTTTCTTTAATACCCCCGATAAGTTTAAATAACTTTTAATAAGTTCAGATAATAAGTTCTTCCCACGTAGTGATCCTTAAAAATGAGTCGTGACAATTTGGTGGCGGCGCTAGGTCCCGCGCACCACCTACACGAACAGTAACGAAAACAATTTCATCGAAAAAACAATAATTAATATTTTCAAAATATTTACATTTGCCATAAATATATATATA
>WYDF02284224.1:1775-16838 GCA_009867245.2 Adranes taylori | reverse complement strand
TATATGGAGGGATGGAGGAAACGTGGAAGCACTGGGCGAATGCGTGCGAATTGATTGAATGGTCGAAGGAGGAAAGGGAGGGAGCAAGGAATTGGAGGGGGTGTTTAAGGCAGAGTAGTAAAGAGAAGAAAATAATGAAAAAAATAGAGGAGAAGATAAAAGGGATAGAAAGGAAGTAAAAGAAGCAGTATATCAGGTCATTTAATCCCTGGGGATTAGGTAGAGGGAGTAGGTTTAAGAAGAATGTTTATTTTATATTTTATATTGTATTGTTATTTGTATCCGATTGGAAATGATGGTATGCCAATGAAGGTTTATTTTATTTATTTATTTACCATTAAAATCGAAAAAGCGTGCGACTAGTGACAACATGAAAACTATGGAAGGGTTCTATTTTGGCCTGTCTTGAATAGGTGACAGCTCCCACGGCCAGATTAAAATATGCCGTTTTTGCTTTTTTAGAGTTCCCAGAAATTCCTTACTAATTCTGTGTTCCTTGAATTCCCTGAGCTTCCTGTGTTCTGAAAAATCACTTAAGTAGTAATTAAAGTCGCTTAAAAGTCTGAAATTAAAAGTTTAGTCTTCCCTATTTGCACGTCACACTTCCCAATTCGAAGTTTTTTAAGAAGTGATTCAAAGGCGGCCGAAGAGAGTAGGCAAATACGCGGATATGAGGATTCATGGGTAGACGATTTATAGAGTACAATAGATTAGTTTTGGAACACTAATCTTGAAATAATTAATCTACTCTCGCTCTTTGCTACGGTAGTATCCAATAAAGTAGTAGGCTCATACAAGCCTACGAGTATTGCCCAAGTATAGACCTGTTGATAAATTATGTTCTATTTGGTCAATATAAACAATTTAATAAATAATTTCGATAAGTAACTTACTACCATAATATTTCACTATATTGTTATTATCTAATACATTGTCTCGACTACCACATAACAAATTGAGAACATATAAATAAAAATAAATTTATCAATGACTTCATGTATTATAATTAGTAATTCGTGAGTTGTTATAAAAACGCCAGAAGCTTATTGAAGAATACGGCGAAGACAAAAATCCTTTTCAGAGATATGTATCTTGAAATATTGCCCTCGAGTAATTCAACTAAAGCAAAAGCAAGTAAAGCCAACCAACAAACACACATAACCTCACTCACTCAAACAATTCCTCTCTTGTTCGATGTAACAACTATAAAAGTAGCCACGTCGTTGTTCGTATGAGAATCAATGAGATAAATCTCTGCTGCTGGCTGGCTGGTTGGATGGCTGCTGTTTGGTGCAGTTGCAACCGATTCATTGATACATTTTTTATAAGTTTGACTGGTTTTCGCTTCTGTATTGCTTTCTGATAGGATGTGTCTACTTTACTTTTTACGCATCGATGCCAAATTTATTTTATAAGACCCTTTAAATAAATTAAGATTTATACTCCTACATGTTATTATTTTTAATCAAATCAAATCAAAATTCTTTTAATTGATATGAATAATTTTGACTACATTAAGTAACTATGCGTCAGCAAATGCTGATATAAATTTTTCATCTAACATATCATGTGGTTACCTTATGTTCGGTAGTTTGTTTTGTGGTCCCCAAACACAGCAATGGGACGCTTTCTAACCATGGGATATGTGAGTGTTCGGAATGCGATTTCAAGATTACACAAAAGAGAAATATCATGATTCACAAAGTTAATAGTGTTCGGAATATGATTTCAAAACAATATGATTACAAGAGCAAACATTTAAAAAAGTAGGATATATACATGTTTGGAATGTGATTACGAAACTACACAAAAAGTAAGTTTAGTGCGTCATCAATTTATTGCATCATCGATTATTAAACTGCAGATAAAAGAGCGCTTCTAAACACCAATACACACATTTCGTGGTTTCAACGTAGGAAAGATCTGAATATTGCTGCGACAGAAGCCGCCTGCTCTTCTCATAAGTTGCAAGAGAAATACCGTTTTTGCTCTAAGGCGAAGAATTGTGTCCTAAGGTAAACTGAAACAGTTTAGTTGCTCTTGTCTTGTGAATTAAAAGGTCGCCTAAGCAAATACAGCTGTGTGACATATTAACTAATTCTTGCAGGCTATGGATCCAAAAAGAATATTATATTCCCAGAATTAATTTGCTTGTTTTACCTAAAACAAGAAATTTCTAGTGTAAATTATCTGATGAAATTTTTGATAGAAAAAATTGATTTCTTCTGGAGATAATACTAACTACAATCTTCGTGCACCATCTGGCGATTAATACTCCCACAGATTATCTAACTATTTACTTTAAAGCCACTAAAGAACAGCGAACTAGGAAGTAAGGCTTTTAGTGCATATACAGTTAGCAATATGAAATTTCATATATCAATGTTACAGATCGAGGGTCAGAATGTTTCCAATTGAAGTCGTTAAGGAAATGAATTAGCGTCAAGGACATTTTGACCTTGGAACAAAATATTTGTTCCCCACTTCGTTTATAATTTAATAGAAAAATGGCTGCATTGGTGTTGACAATAAATTGACGGTATGGAGATAATGGACGGTGAAGCATTTGAAATATTTGATTGGAGGAATTTAACTTACTTGGGAACAAATTCAAGGTACAATGGATGAAATGTAATGGATTATTAATTACAACCAATATACAAAAGTCTTTGATATGTTAAAGTTACATATGTCTGAATGGATCTCTGCAAATATTTCATCCAAAAGACGTTCTGTGGAATTATTCATGGGTGGAAACTGGCCACTTTTTGCGCAGTATCCATTACTTATTTGTTAGAATATTGGTCAATTATTCAGGGTCTGTTCTGACACCTTTGCTCACTAAGGTCCGAAGCATTCACCATTCCTACTACTTTGATAGAACGTATTAAAATATTGGTGAACGTATGGGGGTTGATTCTCGGCCACTCAGGGATTGACTCTCTATTTCTTCTTGCTCCCATATTTTCGTAGGTCTTCGTATATCATTGTGTTGATAAGAATGTAAACAAACTTTTTAAGGTTATGATATTATTAATTAAATTTTTTACGCTAGATGTCACTAGATTTGTAACTAGATTTGAAACTGAAGGTGAGTACACATTTGTTTTTAATAAGTCTATGCTACATAAAGTAGATATTGTAAAAATTCTGGAACTCCGTACAAGACACCTCTATCCTCCATCTCTCCGACGGATGAACGTTGTATGTAGTGTCCCCTCGGCAGAAGGTCTAGCTCAGTTAGAGTCACTACCCAGTTCACATCAACAATTTGTATCTTACAAACTTTTGTAAAATCACTGAAATGATGCGCTTTACGTTTTTCTGGCACACAGTTGCGTTTTTCTGGAACCATGTACTAGCAACCTGTAGTAAACTCTTACCCTAAGTCGTAATTCTTAAAGCATTCTTAAATACCAAGAATGCTTTCTAAGAAATCGTGCCAAATATTTCATTTGTATTTAAAATCAACATCATATATACTTAGCAAAATCGTTGTTCAAAAAAATAAGATCATATATCATCGATTTTCTCTAAACTATCAAACATATTGTAATGAAATTTGGTTGGAAATTTGGAATAAAGGGGAGGGGGTTAAGGGATTTGAACCCCGCGCCCCCCAATTACTTTTAGGTCTTCTATCAATAAAAACAAGAGACAAATCAAGTGGAGAAAACATTTACATCCATCTGCCTTTTCCAAGTGCTGAGAAGTCGTCCAACGCTAATGATGAGGAAGAATCAAATGTCTTCCGTATATTTTTCAGTATATACGGAAGACGCTATGTTTAAAAGATATCTGGAAAAATGTTTCCGGTAAAGGAATTTTAACGTTTCAAAGTAGTTGGTTTAAAAATCATTTTTGGTTGGCGTATTCCGATACCTTGAAAGGAGCACTGTGAAAAGTGTGCATTTTCTTTAGAACCGAAGAAGGGAGCAATGAGTTATAAGACTGCACTGTGTGCATACAAAACCCTTTACAAGCCGGAAAAATGCTTTGGAAAAATTCGATGAACGTACCTCAACGCAATATTATCAATTTTATCAAAATAAGAGAGGGAACACCGGAACCACCAAATGGGGTTCCCCGGAAGTGACTCGAAAAGAGGTGGAAGAGGCGATCTTCTTTACAGTATGTACACTCTCATTCGTTTAATATGGGAAAACGAACACTTTCCAGAAGACTGGAACACAGCGGTGATCTGTCCCATCCACAAAACGAATGACAAGAAGACTTGCAGTAACTATCGTGGGATTCCTCTATAGAACGTTGAATGCAGGATCTTTTCGAAGCTACTGGCTATGAGGCTTGAGGCATATGCGGAGAAGGAATTAGGCAAATACTTGTGTGGGTTTGGGCACAACAGGTGAACCTTGCACCACATCTTGTCATTGCGGCTGATTCTGAAGAACTGCTACAAGCTACGAGCACCTACTCTACACTGACTACAAAGAGGGATATGGTAGTATTAGGAAGTCTAAGCTGCAAGTGATATTGGAATGCCAAAGTAGTTCATTAGCGTGGTGTGTATAACATTACATTCCACTAGGGTCAGGGTCAAGATCCAGAGGTAGTTAATAAAGGAATTTTAGGTGCCAAGAGGACTCCGACAAGGAGATGCACATTGGACGACCCTCTTTAATCTCTGTTTGGAGCATGTCCTGCGGAGGATACCGCTCAACCCAAGAGGAACTACCTACACCAGATCTCTTCTTGCAGATGATGTTGTCCTTCTTGATAGAAGCTCGAGAGCATTAAGAGAGGAGCTGCAACATATGAGTGATGGCGGGGGCGCTTAGGGCTAAGAATTAACAACGAGAAGACAAAATACATGGTCGGCACGAGAGAAAAGGAAAAGTTCTGCGCGGTGAGTTATTTAGAATGCGAGGAAGGAAGGTAGGAGAGGGTTAGAGAGATCAAGTACCTAGGGTGACAGAAAACAACGAGATCAGCACAGAGATAAAACCATGAGTTCTAACAGGGAATAGATGTCTCTATGTTTTTAATAAGCTAGTGGAATCTTCAACCCTCTCTAAAAAGCTCAAGCTCAACGTGTATCGCATAATAATTCTTCCAGTGCTGCTCTATGGATGCGGAAACTGGACGCCCACTGAATGTGATAAGAATCTTGAACGAGTGTGGGAGAGAAATGTCCTGGGAAACATCCTCAGAGCGATATTTGAATGTGGCGAGTGGCGTATTTGTACCAACTAAGAAGTTTATAAGCTCTACGGTGATATGAACTGCTAATGTGAAGAAGAGACCTCTGCGGTATCTGGGGCATTTTATAAGAATGGATGGAGATAGAATCGCCAATCAGACTCTCGATCAGCAACCAGAGAGCAGAAGGAATCCAGGCGTGCCAAGAAAGAGTTGGATTGATGACATTAGAGGTGATGTGCAGGCGCTGGGGATATAGAGCTGGAGGAGATGCGCTACAACCAATGAAGAGTCATGCTGTAGAAGAGCCTAAGGTCGTACATGGACTGTAACGCCCGGACATGGAGTGAGTATATGAATTTCTCTAGTGTTTTAAGGAATTTCTGAGAATCAAATTGATGTTTGTAAATGCGTTTCTCTCATAAGTCAGAAATTATTGAATATATACTTTTAAAGCCTATCAAGAGCTTTCTAAATCTCTATATAAATAAAGTATGGCTATGCTAAATTAACCCTTCCGCTTTGCAATAATCGCTTCTAGCTATTTTTCACTGAGTAAAATCCGAGTCAGAACAGTCTTTATATAAACAAGGAAACCCTAAATGTTCTGTAAATCTGGTATGTAGCTTCGTCCAGGCCTAAAACACTTGTTGATCCAATTAAATTAAAATATATCTTCAAAACGCAATTGTTAGGTATCAATTAAACAAGCAACTTACTCTATTGCTGCGTGAAACAGATTCCATCAGTTTGAAAGTAATTAACCGAAAATTGGTCCGCAAATCTCTTATTGTAGGTTTGAGAGTTATATGGCTTGCACAATTATACTTACTGATTACTTTGTATGCTTAAAACCATTCTTAGTTTATATCAACTCAATGAGAAAAATGTTTTATTCACATTTACAATTTATCTCCTTAATTGTTCTAGCTGAGTAATAAATAGCGGCAACACTGTGTCTGATATCAACTGACAGCTCAACCAGGTTGACTGATTTCATAAGGGTTATCTCTTATCTTTAAGTTGGACGGACTTCTCGTAATATCTCGTAGCTGTTGCATGTAAGAAGCTTCTAGGCTCGTTCGTTCATATCGTATGCGATGTGGTTATATGTAGGAAAGAAGGAGATTATTTTCCGTCTGCAACGCGAGCGTTCTCTTTTGACAGGCCCATACATCTGTCAAGCATATAATGGATGTATTTTAACGATTGATAGGATACGCGGTATGCTAGCTGGAGCAACAAGGTATATGAATGAATGGATAAGCTAGAGAGAGCTTTGATTCTTTATAATGCAACTAAAATCGGATTTGTTTTAAATTCCTTTATGACTCGTCGTTTCTGCTTCATAGAAAAATCTATAAATGTTTCCTCATAATCTATAGATTGATTGGATTATTTGATGCATTCAATATAATGTGAAATATGTTGAAAAAAACTTAAATAACATATGCTATATAAAATTACAATTTTCCATCAATCCCAGGGTCGACTTGAGCTATGCCAGAATCACAGGCAAAAATGTATTCGGATTGCTGACATCTTAGATCTTCTGATGAGTTAAATACATTAACTAATAAAGACGCATTCACTAATATTTGATACAGATATATAATATCAATCGAAAAGCCTTTATTGCCATAAAAAACAAAAGAAAATCTGCAACATTCTGTAAGCTAAAATTACCAAGAAGACCAAAAAAAGAAAGAACAAACAGCAAAATTCTTCCTATACCTTTAATTTTTTCATCCAAACATACTCTTACATTACCCTTATAACTCCCATGCATTCCCGTACATGTATGTACAACTCATTTCTTCCACATTTCCTACATATCATTTCAATCAATCTCATCCATCCAATACCCTTTTTGGTTTAATTCGAATAGTTTAGATGAAACAAATAGTTGAGCACATTAAATTCTAACTCCAATTAGCCATCATGTTTTCATTCCACTTCTACAACTTGTATTTCCATTTCCATATGATACGAATCTTTGTTATGTGATATCTCGATGTGATAGGAATCCTTACTATGTGCAAAGTCTTTTAAATTTGTGGGAATACAATCAAGATGGCTGTGGAGAAATGCCCAACTACGCTCTCAAAGTCATTGTGGATGAGGAGAGTAGAATCTATGATATTGCTGGACTAATTCACAATCTCCACTCACTGAACATATTTCATTACATTATAATTAAACTGGTCCAATCATATCTGTTCAACCGCAATACCCAAATCAAAAGAGGAGAGATTGTCTAGAAACATCCAGCATCAGACTAGAGTCTTGCAAGGCTCTCTCCTGGCTCTCTCCTGTTGCACATAACGTAATTACGGTGTCCTAATTCCCAGAGACCTCAATTGCCACAGCGTCCCTTATGCAAACAACACGGCATTTTGTTCCTGCAACTAATCAACCAAAACCACCAACAAACATATCTATAATTCTCTCAACTCTATCTTGGCATGGGCGCTGAAATGGGTTCGGTGTGACACCCAAGCCATTTGAATTCGGAACCCAAATCTAACCAAAAATCGACAAGATAAAAGGGATGTCCGCGTCCAAATCTGGAAAAAGTGATCCCATTGAAAGACGAGTCTAGGAACTACGCGCTAAGGATTGCATTTAGGCAGACCCCATGTTGGTTTGCCTGCTTCACAGTCTAGCTCTAGACTGCGTCCTACACACTAAAGCCATCTCCTCCGCGGATCTACCAATCTCCCTGGAACCGCAGGAGCGTTACTTCAGGGAGATTAGAGGAATACTGTTGCCGTATGTCGAGTTACACCTCGGAGGATACGCGTCGCGTAGCATTTAGTCACATTTGTTACGGATTACTGTACACTTTACTCACACTTTATCTACCCATTTTGGAATAGTTCTTGGCGGCTATTTGGTAATCAGCAGACAACTACTACAAAATCATCCCAAATACTCATTTTTATCGGTAACTTCCTACAATTCTCCATCTTCTAGATTTCTTTTGATATCTCTTCTCTTATACGTATGTCGGAATTGTTTCATATTATTTCCGTTTTTCCGACAGAATCTTGCATTTTATTTAACCACATAAAAATGCAAAAATGTGCGAAATTTCCGTAGAAGTTAAGAAAATACTAAAAAAATTATCTTTTTTTTACTACCCAAAACTATCCAAAATATATTTTCGTATAGCGTCGTTAAGCTGTAATTTAGATCATGTTATCAATGGTAAAAGCGCATAAAATAAAGTAATTATCTCACACTGTATCAGTAAAAAATTCTAAATACAAATGAGCTGCCTCATAAGTGTTGCTGCCTCATAAGATTGCGATTATAGGACTAAAATCAAATATCATTTGACGAAACAGATGAGAATATATTCAGGTGAACAATCCCACAAATGTTCAGAATGCTATTATCAGGCTGCAAATAAAACAAATTAAAAAATTTATATTAGAATACAGAAAAGTTATGAGAAACTCGACAAAAAACGCAAACCCGTCGCCTCCACCATATATGTTGAAATTAGTGAAATTAGTGTCATGGAATTGGGTGAGCCCTAGCTGGATAATTAAATTCTACTATCAGTTGAATCATAATCAATCGTACTGGGGAGAGTTTTAATCAAAATATGATTTAGAAGTCTAGTTTAAATTTAATAAAAGGGTATTTGGAGGTTTTAAATTATTTTCTATTATAATAAAACTGACAATTAAACAATGAATATTGGAACCCTTGCTTCATTATTACCTGGATTCCATTGTAATAAAGCAAGTACGGTTGATGAATTAGTAACACACAATTAAAATGAAATGCTCTATTAATTACCAAATCATTTATTTTACATACAACCACAATTATAGTGGGTTTACGAATTTTGCCAAGTAATAATCCAAGTACTCATTAAGATTTATTTGATTTACGTAATTGTTAATACGGATACAACACAATGTTCCTTCCAGTCAACAATAAATAAAATAACGACCAAGCAACATTTTATTAATAATACTAAAGAGAGGAACTATATTGAAGGATTGCTTTCTTAAGTAAATATAAAAACCAGTAAATAACATTAATTTTAAGTTTGTTATTAAATGAAAATTACTAACATTGAAATCAATTATGTACTCAGAATAAAGACAGAGAACTTAAGATATTTGAATTTATCAATCACTTATTTATTATAAAAAAAATACTTACATCTGCACATCTGCCATAACTAAAATAAAAATATGCGTAATTAGAAATAAACTTTCAGACTCAACTGATCAAAATCTAACCAAATCCTGGATTTCTGAATTTCTAATGAATTTTCGCTTTTACGTATACAGGTCGATCGTCGCGCTATCTTTTTTACTAAGTTTCTGCAGATCTTCACTGTATCTCACTTCTGCTTATTAAAAAGATCATTACTTAAATTATTTACTTAATTTATTTATTAAATTATTTAAAAAGTCTTCTTGCGTCGCGACAATTTCTTCTTGCGACACGACATCATAGCTGATTCATTTTGCGTCGTGTCTATTTCAGATTGAATGTCTATTTTATTCGGAAAATGATTAATTTAATTTTGAACAATTAATATAGGATAGATTGTTATATTATTTGGAGGAATTCATTTACTTTAATTATTTCCCATCATTTAAACATTGTTCTCTTTGATTATTTAAAATACTCAAAATCTCTACAGTAGAATCCCAACAATTGAATACATCTAATATCTTTTGGCGTTGCAATACCAGCATATTAAACAGTCAATATTTACATCTTCCTTATAACTAAGCGGTCGTAATTTTGGTGGTTTGCGAGCCTAACCTGACTTAATATTTCGAATAACTTTGTTGAAATAATTTTTCTTACTTATTATTACTAATTGATTGATAGGATTCCTAATACTATGAAGTCTATTTTCACACAGCGTCAATCTTAATACGTTTCAATTCTTAATGATCTTTCTGTCTGAGTTACACTTACAAGAAGTATATAAAATATTCCTAAACCAATTAAAACTTTCGGAAATGGACTATCCAAATTATTCTCTTTATCCAGAGATTCAAGAATGATCAAATTGATTTTATCAATAAGTTTTTCTTGATATGTTAATTTCACCTTTGTCAATAAACGTTTGGGTCTAGATTCTTATATTCTCATTGTTTAAGTCAATTATTAAAATTCTCTGACAATTGGTCGAGTCCGAAGAATTGAAGAACTAATTGACTCCTACCATTGAATTGAATTCTCTCCTAACACGGCAATATGCAAGATCTTCTGTATTCTTTTGTCTGGGTTATTCACAAAGAAGTCCTGTACCTGTCGAATAATTTCTTTCTTTATTTGAACAAAGGCGGCAATTTATCTGCAAAAACATTATATGAAAGGCAAATCCAATGTGGTCTAAAAGTTTATGTAAAATAAATTCGGCTTTGGTGCATCAGTTGTAGTGAAGCTCTTCAAAAGTTTTTCCACCTAAAGTCGCAGCATTTTCTTCGCTAATAATTTTACTTTTTAATTTTTTAAATTGAATGTATTCAATTCGCCAAAGGAAATGTTCAGAACGCGAGTTGCACAAAGAGGAGACAGAAAGAACAAAAACATCTTTACTGAGAAACTGGCAAGGAAGATAGATTAACAAAAAACAGGAAAAGATACTCCATTTCACTTCTCAAATATTAGGCGACATAATAGTTCCTCAATACGTGCAGGCTATTTAAATAGCCAAACGAACTCCAGCTAGGGTCGCACCATTACATTTGATAAATAGTTTACCTTTTAATTCCTCAAAATGTCTATATTCAATTCGCCACAGAAATTGTTCAGACAGCGAGTTATACAAAGAGGAGAATAGAAAAAATAAGAAGTTCTTTCCTGAGAAACTGGCAAGCAAGATGGATTAACAGAAAACATAATCGATTACACTGTTCAAATATTTAGCCGACATCTAATTCCTCAATATGCCTGTATTCAATTTACCAAAGGAAATGTTCAGACTGCAAGTTATGCGAAGAGCAGACAGAAAGAACAAAAAGATCTTTACTTAGAAATTGGCAAAAGATGTATTAACAGAAAGCAGGGAAAAATAAACTTCTCAAATATAAGACATACTAATCAGCCGACATTATAATTCCTCAGCACTTGCACTTTCTACTGAACTTGCCGAAAGAAATCCAGCTAAGGTCGCACCATTTTCTTTGACAATTATTTTATTTTTTAATTCCTCAAGATGTCTATATTCAAATCGCCACAGCAAATCTTCAGACGGCGAGTGATGCAAAAAGAAGACGTAAAACAAAAAACCAGAAAGTTCTTTGCTGAGAAACTGGCGAGCAAGATGGATTAACAAAAACAGCTAAAAATAATTTATTACATTTCCCAAATATTTAGCCGATATGACAATTATTCATGTCTCAATTGAGTTTGCTACAGGAAATGTTCAGACTGCGTGTTATGTAAAAGGGAGACAGAAAGAAAAATCTTGCAATCAAGATGCTGAGAAACTGGTAATCAAGATGGAGTAACAGAAACCATGGAACGTAATCTATTACACTTCTGAAATATTTAGCTGAAATCATAATTCCTTACAATGTCTGTATCAATTTGGCAAAGAAATGTTCAGACTGCGAGTTACGCAAAGAAAAGAGAGAAAGACAATTAAAAAGGTCTTTGCTGAGGAACGGGTAAACAAGATGGATTAACAGAAAGCAGAGAAAGATAAACCATTACACTTCTCAAATATAACGCATAACAATCACCCGATCTAATAATTCCTCAGCACTAACACTTTGTAATGAACTTGCCAAAAGAAATAACGTCGCACCATTTTGTTTGATAATTATTTTATTTCTTAATTCCTCAAATGTCTATATTCAATTCGCCAAAGCAAATCTTCAGACTGTGAGTGATGCAAAAAGAAGACATAAGACAAAAAACCAGAAAGTTCTTTGCTGAGAAACTGGCAAGCAAGGTGGATTAACAAAAACAGGTAAAAATAATTTATTACATTTCCCAAATTTTGAACCGATATGACAATTCTTCAAAAGATCTTAATTGAGTTGGCCAAAGGAAATGTTCAGACTGTGCGTTATGCCAAAAGAGAGACTTAAGATCTTTGCTGAGAAACTGGCAATCAAGATGAATTAACACAAAACAGTGAAAGATAATCCATTACATTTTTCAAATATTTATTGCTCAACAACTACAGTCATAATAATTCCTGAACACGTGCAGTCTGTATACAATTTGCCAAAAGAAATGCAGCCAAGTTCGCACCATTTTCTTTCATAATTATTTTACTTTTTTATTTCTCAATATGACTATATTCAATTTGCCAAAGGAAATGTTCAGACTGCGAGTCATGCAAAGAGAAGTCAGAAGAAGAAAAATGCAAAAAAATTCTTTCTAAAAAAGTGGCAAGCAAAATGGATTAACAGAAATTAGGGAAAGATTACCTATCACAGTCTTCAAATATTTAGGTGTCTTGATAATTCCTCAAAACGTTGGTATTCAATTCGCCAAAAGAAATTTTTTGATTGCGAGTTATGTAAAGCAGCAATAACATATTTGCTGAGAAACTGGCAAGCAAGATGGATTAGCAGAAAGCATAGAAATATAATCAGGTACACTTCAACACGTGCACTCTGCATTCCATTTACCAAAAGAAATCCAGCTAAATTCGCAGCATTTTGTTCTTGCTGAGAAACTAGTAAACAAGGTGGATTAAGAGATAGCAGGAAAGGATGATATATTACATTTCTCAAACACAGCCGACATGATAATTCCTTAAAATCTCTGTATCAAATTTCCTAAAGGAAATGTTCAGACTGCGATTTATGCCAAGAGAACACAGAAGATGAAGAAGGCAAAAAATATCTTTGCTGAGAAAGTGGCAATTAAGATGAATTAACAGAAAGCATAGAATTTAATGTATTACACTTCTCAAATATTTAGACGAAATCATATTTCCTTACAATGTCTGTATCAATTTGCGAAAGAAATGTTAAGACTGCCAGATGCAAAGGAAAGAGAGAAAAACCATCAAGATTTTTGCTGAGAAACTGGCAAACAAAATTTATAAACAGCAAACAGGGAAAGATTATCAGTTACACATCTCACATATTTAGCCGACATAATAGTTCTTCAACATGTATACTCTGCATTCCATTTGCCAAAGGAAATCCAGCTAAGGTCGCACTATATTCATTAATAATTATTTTACTTGTTAATTCCTCAAAATGTCTATTTTCAATTCGTCAAAGGATCTCTTCAGATTGCGAGTTATGCAAAGACAAGAAGCTATCCAAAAAAAGTACTTTGCTCTTTGCATACAAAAGTTCTTTGCAGAGAAACTTGCAAGCAAGATGGATTAACAAAAAGCAGGGAAACATTATCTAGTACATTTCTTAAACATTTAGCCAACATGATGATTCCTGAAAATATCTTTATTCAATTTGCCGAAGGAAATGTTCAGACTGCGACTAATGCAAAGAGAAGACAAAAGACGGGAAAACAAAAAAGGTCATTGCTGAGAAACCGGCATGCAAGATGGATTAATAGAAAGCAGAGAAAGATAATCTATTACACTTCTAAAATATTTAGCCGACATCATAATTCCTAAAAATGTCTGTGTTAAATTTGCCAAGGAAATGTTCAGACTGCGAGTTATGTAAAGAAGAAATATATAGTTAAAATACACTTAAACTAATATACACTTAAAAATATATAGACGACATAATAATTCCTCAACACGTCCACTCTGTATCCAATTTGTCAAAAGAAATCTAGCTAAGGTCGCAGAATTTTCTTCGATAATTAATTTACTTCTTAATTCCTCAAAATGTCTGTATTCAATTCGCGAAAGAAAATGTTCAGACTGCGAGTTATGCGAAGAGAAACAAATAAAAAAAATTCTTTGCTGAGAAACTGGCAAGCAAGATTGATTAACAGAAAGTAGGGAGAGATATTTTATTATACTTCTCAAATAATTTGAAATGAAAGTTGTACTTCCTTACTTAAGTTTTTATTTATTATAGTATCGCCTTTTCTTCGAGCATCATCTAGAAATAGAAATGATTTTATTCTATTTGTGATTTCATTTTCCGTATCTGTTTTGAATTTCCTGAACATTTTGAAAATAAAATCACAAACAGAATATAATCATTTTTATTTCAACCTGATGATGATCGAAGTGAAACTGGTAATATAATAAATCAATAATTAAATAAGGAAGTACAACTTTAATTTCAAATTACAAAATCTCAGATCTCAGATCTCTATGCTCAGATCGAGTTGTAAGTAGGAATAAAGATATTGTTGTTATTAAATGGCAGAATAATAAAAGCATTCATCTACTTCAAATTTCATCGGCATTGGCATTCAGGATTTTGAAAACAGTGAAACAAGAAAGATAAGGAACACGAGGAAATTGATCGCCCACATATTTCCTCAAAATCGCCAAAGCAAATGTTCAGACTGCAAGTTATACAAAAAGAATACTGAAGTCAGAAAAAAAAACTTTGCTGAGAAATTGGCAAGCAATATGGATTAACAAAAAGCAGGAAAAGATAATCTAATACACTTTTCAAATATTTAGCCGACATAATAATTCAACAAAATGTTTGTATTCATTTTACCAAAGGAAATGGTCATGTCAACAGGTTTGCTAATCAGTCGCTACTTACTGATAAAGAGCTAGCAAAAAGGTGATCGTGGAATCTCAGATCGAGTTGTAAGGGGGAATAAAAATATTGTTGTTATTAAATGGCAGGATAATAAGAGCATTGATGTAGCTTCAAATTTCATCGGCAATGGCATTCAGAATTTTGAAAACAGTGGAACAAGAAAGATAATAAACACGAGGAAATTGATCGCCCACATATTTCCTCAAAATCGCCAAAGCAAATGTTCAGACTGCAAGTTATACAAAAA
>WYDF02284213.1:0-16839 GCA_009867245.2 Adranes taylori | reverse complement strand
TATATATATAATAAGAATAATAATAGATAATACCACCCAAGCCATCGTGGAAGGTCTTTCGCTTTGCCAATGGACTCCCTAACTGTTCCCTGCGTTAGCAATGGTTTATTTGACAATGCCCGCCCGTACGTCCAATATTTGCACTTTTTAAGAGATTCACAAGTTTAAATTTACTAGTTTTAACCAGAATCGTAATAGTAAATACTGTACATAGTAAATTTGTTCCCATTACTTTAGATTTGATTAACTGTAGTTTTGTTGTATAATCCATTTTACTGTTTTGCAATTGGAACACAAATTCTTGATTGGATTTAGTTCTAGTGAATTGTCAGCCCAATCCAAAACTGTAACTCCAGTGCCAACGCAGAAATATTTCTGGATAAGAGGTCGTCTTCTTGAAAAATCGTATTTCTAAATTTATCAGGCTATTACTGAGGATATTACTGCACCAAAACTGTTGAACTAATGAAAGTGGTTCACCATCGGATCGGCAAGCAAACTAGCGATGATACCCTAAACAAAAATATTTCGTCAGAAAATAAAACCTTTTTCAGGCATGTTGTCTCTGTTTCTTCTTGATCACAGCAATCAAGACTTGTTTTTTACATGTTCCCGAAACTTTCGTTCAACTTGTAGTACGCGACACCGCACTATTGATGCATGCACATTTGTTCCAACAGCAGCAAGCTGTTTTTCCAAGTTATCGCTTTTATTTATTATATATTGTATTTCTGGATGTATTTTCTTTTCGGGGCTTTGGGGGTAAAATTGAGCCATATCTCTATGAACTTTGTTCACCTTGTTCACTGCACTTATAGAAATTTCACACTTTTCTGCTACTTGCCTTTGAATCCTGCAAGTATTTGTAATAACAATAACAATGATTTATTAATCCCAATATATCGCACAATTATTTTTCGAGGATTTATATTTCGCGTATCTATTTTTCAGATAGATATTTTTATTCTGAGATTATTTTATTTAACTTGTATAATTAAATGAAATTATAATAATAGATGCTACATTATTTTTTAGAATTTATAGAATAATTTCCTACATGTAGACATTATTCACTTTGATCATTTAAAATCTCTTTAGAATCCAAAGAATTGAATTAGTCTTAACATTTTTGTCGTTACAATATTTAACCCCGAAATCTTTGAAATACAGTTAATATCAATGTTTTCTTCCTCCAGTAACACTTCCAATTCCGCTTCTTTGTTTGCTAGTTCTTGTATATTTTGATACATTAATTTTGTGTTCTATTTGTTAAAATTTCACGATGGTTTCCGGCTTATTCATGCTTTACGCGAGTCAGTCACGTGTTTTAGGTTCGTCATTACTAATATGTAAGGCAACGAAGTCTTACGACGCTTGTTATATTTTTTTTAGCTAGTTTATGTCTTATGTCGGCTTATTTTCCATTCAATAAACAACACTGTACAATAGGGCTAATAAATGGATAAAAGGTAATTTCATACAACAAAAACAATACTAGTAAACACAGGTCTTGAGGTTGAAAAATAGGAATGTACGCTTACCAATAAAACACAAGACACCAAACTCGATGCCATTGTAATATAATACCTTGTGTTTCAGAGCACTTTTTATTTACAACTAATCGATTTCTAGAATTAATATCTAAGTATCAACCTTTTAAAATGGACAAAATAGATCATTTTATTTGATATTCGATATTATAATTTAACAAAATTGCTCTGAGTTAACAATATTTCTAAAATGTTTTTGGAATAAATAAATCGGACATGGTTTAAGACTATTTCTGTAATTATAAATTTTTGTGAATTACTTCTGATTTTATTAATTAGTTTTCTATATAATCGTCTTATTATTATTTTAAATATATTCATGATAGTTATGATAAAAAAGATTTCCGTGGCTATCCATCTCACAATGTTGTGTGATATTTTTTAGAACTTATTGTATTTTGTTGTAAATTAAGAAAAGAAATTATTTAATTTGTATGTAGTTAATTTAATTAATTAGATTTATTTTTATCTAATTATTCATTTAAATAATATGTATAAACGAATAGAAAAAAAATTCTGTGTACTTATTACTTATCACATCACAAATCACCCTTTAAATATACTAAATATTGTGGTGAGTGAGAGTTACTGCTAAATTTTCGTAAATTATACATTTCATTGCGATGGAGACATATTTTGACACTACTGGTAGAAGCTTTTCAGATTTTATTATTCTCGTCAGTTAGTATAATTATTGTAAGTAAATAAATTTTCATGTAGAGGCGTACGATGATTGAAGTACAATAATAATAATCATAAATATTTTTATTGCAAGAACTTTCAAATGAACTTACAAAGGCTATCTATCGGCCGAACTCTTTCTGCCTAAATAATAATACGAGTCGAAAACTTTTGCTAAATAATAATACGACTAGAAAAGTTATAGATATATACTTATATCAACATCGTACAAATCACCTTGATTAAAAAGTTTCAGGCATTTGTTCAGAAAATTAAAGATACAAGTTTATTCATCAAAATCGATATTGTGCCCTTTAAAAACTGTAATGCAGTTTGCGAGCGCTTTGATCCAATCCTCTAAAAAGTTTAATGATAGGTTTTGGGTATGACCATCGGAGCCGTCTTCGATTTTTCCTTTATCTCCTCTTGCCGGTTAAAACGCGTTCCCCGGAGTGGATTTTTGAGTCGATCGAACAGGAAGAGGTCACAGGGAGCCAAATCAGGCGAATACGGTGACTGTTGGATGATGTTCGTTCCATTCTTGGCCAAAAAGTTGGGGATAATGACTGCATTGTGCTATGGTGCATAATCTGAACTCCTTGTTAACTGTCTGACGTTCAGGCAAGAATTTATGTTGCACAACACCGTTGTAATTTATGTTGTCATTCGGTGTACGCCATGCCACTGTGTTTGTTTTTGATAGAGTATCGTTGCCAAAACATTTCCAAGATCTTCGCAACATTGAATCCGTTTTTAACGCAAAATTTAATACAAACTCGTTGATGCAAAATTGATTCCATTTTAAAATCGTTCAAGACGATGTAACCTTTACAAATATTAGGCTATGACGCTGAAATTTGCAGGCGATGTAAAACACAGATGTAGCAACATAACAAAAAAAAATATAGAACTCAAATCGGGTGACAGAGCACCGCACGTTAGTCGCTCCTGTAACTCTTTGATCAAGGTGGTATTCGGGGTTACTATAAAAGAATCATTTTAAAAGCCAACAATAAATAATATATTTACTTATATCAGTTGAAGTTTCGGCTTAGTTTTAAAGCCATCGTCAGGACTAGAAATACAAATTTAAATAGTTTATTTCTGTTAATAACGATGTACGTAACATTAATTTCACAGTGATCTTAAAGACCTTAGCTGTGAAGTTATTGCACTTTTGTAAAATACTGATGTTTCTACAATTTAGAAGTAATAATTGTTGATTCTTTGTACTTACGTATTTTTTCTTGAAACCACCACTTTTTGAAGAAAACTCATTCCGTTCCATAAGCGGAAGTCATCTCTTGAAAAACTGCATAGCTAAGGTCTTTAAGATATTGTGAAATAAATATTAAGTATATCATTAACAGGAATAAAAATTTAAAAAAATGTTTATTCTAGTCCTCATGATGCCTTAAAAACGAATGAGCCGAAAGGTCGACTGATGTAATAAAAGCAATACTAAATATATGACGTATCAAGAATAATTAAATGATACGTCACAAGAAAACGAAAATCTCTAAATTAAAATATGTGCTCGCAACTTCGATTTAAAAAATGGCGGCTATCCAGCAGAAAGCGTATTGTTTTCGAAGTGTTTATGGGTTGTTAGGGTGAGACGTGTATTTTGAAGCCAATACGACACAAAACCGTCAAGACATCAAAGCATTTTGCAATGATATTGTCACGTCCCATTTTAAGGGGTAGTGACATGGGGGTATATCTTAGACCTATGTAACAGTACGACACATCTTCGAGTGGCGGTAGTGGTATCACTACAGGAGTAACCGGTGGTGCATCAATACCCGGCCCTCCACCAAATTGCCACGTCCCATTTTAAGGGGTTATGATATGGGCAAGGGATACCTAGACTTACTCCAACTACTTAAAATTTCTAGGAGGTTAAATTAAAGAAAATATTTTGATTTCATAAAATATAATTAATATCCAAAATAATGATTAGACATGTTTTACCAAAATAGCTATTAAAGTTAATGTTAATTAAATGTAAGTTAAAGTTAATTAAAACAATTTAATTCTTTCGATCAGCTCTTGCATCATTATAGTTACGAGTAAGTGAATAATCAGAAAGATCTTATGTTCGTGTATCACACTGCGATGCCATAATTCACTGATTGTAAATAATTTAACCCAGATATGCTTGATGTATGTATATAGGACGTGAGAAAATGTCTCTTTGTCTGCGCTGTATTCTTTTTGTGAACTAACAATTAACGTAATAGCCGTTTTGTGTTGCTGCGTTAGTTATAATAATATTATTTTAAGGTCCAAAAATTGTACACATTAAAATGTCTGATTACGTTCCGCACTTTGTAAGGTAAATATTTATTACAGTTTGTTATCTGTAGTTACATTAATAAATAATTTTATAATTTGTATATTATGAAATGCATGAATCTGAAATGAGATTGTTATACCAAGTGAAAATTAGTGATCTAATTATTTTATATAAAAAAAAAATTGTGTTGTATATAAGACATTAGGAATAATCCATATTTTTGCCATTTCCAGAGGCATTACTCTTCATGAAGTGTTACGCATGTTAGAAGATGAAATATAAGCAGACTCATTAACATTATTACCAGCAACAAATGCGTGTGGGAGTTCGTTCGTTAGCATCATCTATGATGGTTCGCTAGATGGCCTGCTCCATGTTGAACTTATATATTTTATTAATTTACAAGTATAATACGTATTAAATCTTTAAATATTTATTTCATCTTTGAATTAATTAATCATTTTTGTATAGTGAAGTGTCATTGTTAAATTGCTCCTTAACATTCTAATTCGTTTAAAATTTCTGTATGATTTTTTATGAGCCTCGTGGTTCAGACATTTTTCATAATTTACTGTTTTAATATTTCAATTGGGGAGTTCTCCGTGCGCCCCATACGTGGTGGTTTGCGATACGGTTCGTGAATATGGGGCGGCCTCGTTAATTGAAATAAGCAAATCAAATATTTTTTTTTATGTTAATCGTTTACATATATTTTACGTGCCTCGTGGTGCAGACTTTTTGTTTATGCCTGTAATAGGCCTACACGCCGAAAATATGCCGACAATAAATAATCATTAAAGACGAAATGCGTGTGGAAATATTACTTACGAAGATTCGGGCGACGAGGTTAATGTTTACATCAGCAATCTTCCTAGTTCCCACATGCAGAGCACTGTTGAAGTAAATTACACCGAGGATGACGTCATCGGACGATGATTTACCACTTATAAATTTTCAATGGGCATCAGTAGTAAAACGTCGAAAGAATTGTCAATCAATAGGTGAAAGGACTCAAATGTAACTGCAGGCAACATTTCATTAGACAAATATGTTGAGTATAATGAAAATACATGTATCTCCTTATGATTATTATATAAAAATTATTTATGATGAATTTTGAGTAAAATTCTTGATGAAATCAATAGATACATATAGCAAAAAAATAAGAATTCTAGAATACAGCTATCTGAGATAAAAGTGTTCTTTGGTATCCTTATGTTGTCGGGATACGTCAATATGTCCCATGTCGTAGGATGTTTTCGGAACAATCTAGAGATTCTCATAACAATATAAGTGATGCTATGAATAGACATAAATTTGAGTTTTTGGTGTCCCATATACATTTTTCTGCCAATACTCAACTAGACATCACAGAAAAATTTCCAAAAGTTCGAACATTATTTGACTAACTAATTAACATATTTTTGGAATAATTTTACTCTTACACAAAAAATTACACACTTAGGTGTCTTGACAAATTCTGTTTTGGCTTCCTTAAACTTATTATTTTCATAACCTTGGACTGATCTATATCCTTCAAATATTTCTTTAGTAAGCTCTTCATCATGTTAGTTCTATCCTTTATAAGACCGTAACTCTTCAATGTTGTAAATAATAATATTGTTTGCTTTCTATCTACTATTTACCTCATGTAAGATTTTTGTCTCATCCGTTTTATGAGTTCCCAATCCGTATTTTTAATGTTAATATTTCTTCTTTAAGCGATTTATTCTCTTCTATTTAAGGTACAACCTCGTTGCATTTCTTCCAGATTTTTCATCAAATCATCTATCGTATATCGAGAATGAGACTTGGGCGTGCCTGCGGAGGAAGCATTTAGTGAACGTCCTTTTATTGTGATGTTAAGATCATCATTACTTTCACTGTTTTCCTCAATGCATTTTGGACATTCCTATCTGTCCCTATTATTCCCAATATTATTACATTCATTCATTGTCAAACCTGCACAGCCATCTGGATGAACTGTCATAGCTAATGATTATCATTCTTTAAAACTTATAACTACAATAATTTTATAGATCTAACGCAAGTCAGGCACGGACTTAAGAGCTAAAAGCTACAATGTTGAACCGTGACTGAGAACTGCATTTAATCTCTCAAAGCCCAACAAACGAATGTCACTCATGTATGGGATACTGACTCGAAGTACCAAACCGGACTCTCAGTCGTTTAAAAATAATTTGAAACTGTGATCGCGTCCATGCCTGCACTCGTGCACGGAATGGTATTGATGGATATGCCGATCATTCTATTGCGATACATATGTAGTATGTTTTGAAATCTGAAGCGGGTTAGACAGTGAGCGTATATAAATAGTAAATTTCTAATAAATATAATAAACATTTTTCAGTGTAAGAACTTTCTATATGTTTTATTTATTTTTGCATATTCAGTAAAATGTCAATTTATATATATATATATATATATATATATATACAAATTAAAAAAAATTCTCACCGATTCACGCCCCATACGTAAAGCACTCGAATGCCACCTAGCAGATCGATGTGTACTCCGTAACAGCGCTGCTCTTACCCTTTCCACATTTTCTGGCGTCCTTACCGTCCGAGCAGACCCAGGTGGTTTTCTTTTCATCAACGATCCTGTTATTCTTAAGTTGTCAACCTTAAGATTGTATTCTTAAGATCTCAAAATCGTTTTTCGGTTGGGGAACACACTATGTCGCCCAATATAGAAATGACGCCGAAAAAGACGTTGGGTTACCGTCATTGACACACTGGTTGTCACAAAACTATCGTACTCAAACGGTGTTGAAACGTCCACTGCTTCATTGCGACAAGCTCACGGCCGTCAACGCTGCCCCCTCCCACCTGATAGTGCCTAGTACAGTTCCAACCAAAAACGTCCTGCTCCTCGTGCTCATCTTGTACATTTGTACGAATGAATACATTTCTAATGGATTCCCTGCATTATTTTACTAAAAAAATTAAATTTGTTTAGAACGTCGTACCACAAAATGACGCAACATATAAATTTAAAATCTTTTATTTTTGATGCTAAAGTTGAGCGTCAATTGTTATCAGCATTTTCGTAAAATTCTAAAAGTGCATCGTAAATTTCACAAATCTGGTACCGAAAAAACCTCAGTGCGTCTATTCATAATTCCCATCTACTCGTAGATTTAACTTACATTATAACATCTTTAATTACATGATAACACATTTTAGCAAAAAATGCAAGTCTTAACTATACTATAACGTAGAAACAATACCGTACAAAACGAATGTCACTAACTGTGCATGTGCAGGCTAACGCGGGGTTCACACACGAGTGCGTTCCTGTATCGACACTAAAGTGGCGTGCGGGTATTGATATATCATAACTTTACTGTGTAGTTGAAAGCGGGAAACGCACAGAGGACGAAACACTGAGAAACGTGAAATATGGTGTTAGATAGAACTCTTTAGTAAATTCCCAAATATCCAGATCTTGTTAACATAAAGTTTGATTATTACTATTATATTTGGAATTTATGTCTTAGTTAGAATCTGATTCATATTAGATACAAATTTTGTTTATAATTGTTACTTCGACTATGAGTTTGTCTCAGGCGCCCCTGACCAGTGGTGCCCGGATGCTTTGCATCCTGTCTAGAGCCAGCCCTAATGATTTCGAATATGCCAATTTATCTGACAGTGGTTCCGATGAGAGCGAATTCAATGAATGCAACAAATCCGATGATAACGATTCGAATCATTCGAAAGAAACTTTCAGTTCAACACGTACGTGGTACCGTAGTGCGGATAATCTTACTCTCTCCCCACTAAGGTTTCCATTTTCGCTCTTTGCAGCACTGCAGTTTTGAAGTAAGGGAAGTACATAATGTACTAGAATATTTTAAACTGGTTTTCGATGATGTCTTAGTAAAAGTAACAGAAATGCAGCGCTGCAACAATCATATGACCCTTGGACTCCTGTTTCAAAAAATTAAATGTTCCGATTTCCGAAACTAATTGATATTAAATGAGATAATTCACGAGCGTTACGTTTCACTCAACCTATAATTTAATCAATATAATCAGCTGTGTGTTTGAAAGTCACTCCACTCGAGAATCGAACCAGAGTCTCACAATTTCCAGTCAGGTATTCAGACCATTAAACTAGCGGGACATGGATTTCAAAGAACTTTATACGTGTTAAACACACGTTTGAGAACTCAACGATATGTAACTTTATAAACAAGTATTGTGATGGTTACCAACATTACCGTCAACATATGATTTTCGTTTTTTTCAGGTCACCACTATTTTGGTCCATGGACAAAGATGTATAGGCTATATCTAGGGAATTGTTGAAGTTAGACGCCTCTATCGGACATCGTTTTAGATAAAATCAAGAGGACTATCAATATCTGTACACTGTGTTAAAAAAATTATTGCTCAAAATCAGTTCTCTATATTCAACAACTTACACTGTTAGAATGAAGATATCACACATGAAGATCTTTCACATTTTAAATGTTCATTTTCTAGTCACGCTCTGATGGAAGTCCTTGAGCACTCTGTATATATCGCGACTATTCGGCGATCTCATTCAGATACTTTCGATACGCCGACCAATTATCAACATATCTGTATTGAAATTAAAAAATAGATAAAATAGATAGATTTAAAAGTATTTTGAACTAGCCGTGGAAATTGCCGGTTTTAGCTACTTCAATCCATTCGTTGTCTATTAAATCCTTTTCCCTAATGACATAATCGAATGATATATATATCCGAATTTATAATTCGGATGCTTTTCCATATCGTTAACGCTGTACTGAAGCTGGAACGCTTAACTTGTCAGTCGCATTGCATTCTGATTGTGACGAGATTGCGTTGTTTGCCGATTCCCACTTTCTTACATAGGAACCTGTAAAGAAAAAAGTCATATCGCATGCGCTTCATCTAACAATTAGGCCAGAGGCGTACATTTCTGAGTATGAATTGACGCAATAATTTGAATCTTAAAAAAACACTAAATATATTGTCATACAACCATATATTAAACCTTTATATATAATAAACAATTCACACTTATATAATAAACAGAACATAAGTACATAAATATCAATAAAATATATATGAACACTCAAAAGCATTTATATAATAATAATAATAATAATATGTTCTTTGGAAGACATCAGCCATTTATGGTCAATCATATATTGACTCATAGATTTTCTATTACGCTGCTTTTAATTACGATTTTCAATTCTTGCACATATTTCCACTTTAGGATTTTCAATATCTTCTTTACTTTGGATTACTTTTAATTCTAAATTTTTTGGGCTCGAACCATTCGCTATAATTAAAAGTTATGGTATTTAATTACAAAGATACTCATTCATTAAAGCTACCTTTTTAGTAATTATAGAGGAAAAATATTATGTTGAAATTGCGATTAACAATAATTTATGGTTAATTAGATAAGGTAATCACTTCGAATACTACATATAGGCTGCATGAAACACCTAATTAGCTTAAAAAGCCAGCCAGGGTAGATGGACCATTTCTAGCATAGGTGGTAGCCGTTATCAGTAGCATCATTGTCTAACGATTCTGCTTACTGCACCACACTTGCTTGTTTAAGTTAATTTGAAAATCCTGTATATAATGTTCATATGTAACAATTACAGAGTTCTATGAACGTAGGTGACAGTTAGACAAAATGACATTTTAAGTGAGATAAACCATTATAAGGTCTTAACCCATCTTCACAATCTAGATGTAAAGAACGTTAACAATAAAAGTCTCTATAATTGGTACATATGTACATTAAACAGAGGATTCTGAAAGTAGCTCAAACACGCCGTAATGGTGTGCAGTAAGCAGAGTCGTTAGATAATGATGCTACTGAAAGCAGAGGGTACTGATCATGGCTACCACATATGCCAGAAATGGTTCCTCTACCCTGGCTGGCGTTTTAAGCTAAGTGGGTGTTTCATGCAGTAAATAAATAGTTTTCGAAATGATTAACTTATCTAATTAATAATTAATAGTTATTTACGGGTTTGAAGTAATACTATCATACGTACATTATACAATATTGAACCCAATAAGTAATTACAGCCTATGAATAAGATAACATAAAACACAAAAGGATTGAAAAAACTGTACAATATGAGTCAGAAACATAAAAATTGCATATCTTATCTTCAAGGGCAAATTGCAATAACCCTACTGACAAGCTAAATTCTTTCCTGAACATATTACATTTTTTAAACCCACTTTCTTAGAGAAACAATTAACTTAAACATCACGCACTAATTTCGTATTTTCCTGATTGGGAATTATCGTATATTCCATCATCTAAACTTCAACTCAGGCTCAAATAATTCACTCGTCGCATTCTCCAGTACAATCCAGCAAAAACACCCTTACATTTTGTCAATGTCTCTCGACAACGTCACCAAAAGGTCTAAAATTGGAACGTCACCAGGAGTTGTATCAAAATCAAACAATTTTTATACATCATCTCGTTTTAGCCTACATATGGATACGATTCTGAAATATGTTTATTATTATACTCTGGAATCAACACGTCACTCTAATGTCTTCACTTCTGGTACGGATTAAGGGCTATAGTCTAAAAAGTCTACATCACATCTACTAGATTTTCAGTTGGATTTTCTACAATCGCCGACGCTCAAGCACTAGAAGAAACATTGTAACGAAAAATACTTCGGAATATCCATAAATTGGATTACCGATTGCCTGTCTAAAATCTCTTTGGCGCAGATATTCTATCAGATTAGATGCACAAAGCAATTATATTGCCACCACGAAAGAGGAGCGCACATACTAAGCGCGTTTCGCTTAGATCAGGGACAAACAAGTTGAAACAATCCCTCTCTGAAATAATTCGTTGTTGATTTATGCATTAAAAATAGACAAAAACAATATTAAAAAACTAAAAATTATATTCTATTTATATTTTATTTGTAACTAATACCTTTTGTTCACGAAATGGACTATTACGAAACGAAAAATATATATTTTTTTAGTACCACATTGCGTGGTTAAGTATGCGAAAGACGACGACATACTACATCCCACTGTATGTAGGAAGATTGCATCATGCAAGCCGGCGGTGGCATTGAAAGAAAAAATCACGATGCAAATTTAATAAACCGAAATTTAGACGGGTGCGAATAGTTAAATATTCAATCACGACATCTAACATCCATCCTTGGAAACAGAGGAAATATCGGCCTATGAGCTGGAACTAAAGGGGCGATCAAGCGAATGTCTTCCAGGACCAAAACGAAACCCAGTAGAGCAGTAATGAGCAACCCGCGGTCCCCGGGCTTCATTCGGTCCGTTGAGGTTCTATGTGCGGCCCGCAATGGTCCATTTTAATCAGCAAATATAAAAGTAAACACAAAATAAACTTTGTTAACTAATAACTTTATTTATCCATCTATATATTTATCAATCTACCGTACGATAGCTCTAATTTCCCTCGCAAGTAAAGTTCTCCTTACTACTGACGAGAGATTAAAATCAACAGGCCTCCCAAGAACAATGCGGATTTGTCCTTGGAAGAGGCACACGAGAACACATTTTTAACATTAGGCAATTAATAGAGAAATCTAGGGAATTTAATATAGAAACATATTTATGCTTCGTGGACTACTCAAAGGCTTTCGACAATGTAAAGTGGTGCATACTAAAAAAATGGATACCCCCGAGCATCTAATACAGCTAGTAAAACAACTGTATGTCAACAACATAGCAAACGTAAGAGTCAACAACACATACTCCGATAACTTCAAACTAAAGGCCGGCGTCCGATAGGGATGTATTATTTCCTCCATACTGTTCAATATATATAGCGAACACATTATGCGCATTGTCTATGATGAATGGCAAGGAGGAATAACAGTTGGAGGACAAAAAATCTGCAATCTTCGCTATGCGGCTCAAAATTAATGCACAGAAAACTAAAGTGATCATCGACAGATGCAGAAATAACCAACCTGGTATACGAAATGTAACAGGATATGAAGTGGTGAGTCGTTTCACCTACTTGGGCTCTGTTGTCACGAACAGTGGAGGGTGCGAAGAAAAAATACGTCGACGCCATACAATGGCCAGATCAGCTACGACCAAGATAACTAAAATTTGGCACCAACGGCACCATAAACACCAACGGCACTTGTCTTTCCTATCACCACTTACGCTGCTGAAACCTGGACCATCAAAAAGTCTGAATCACAACGAATAATGGCTTCTGAAATGTGGGTCTATCGCAGAATGATGCGTATACCCTGAACAGCACACCGCACAAATATCTCAATATTAACAGAACTCAACATCACCACTAGGTTTACCACAATTATTAACCAAAGCATATTGAGATATTTTGGACATATAACCCGACGAAGGGAAGGCTTGGAGAGATTAGTAGTTGAGGGCAAAAGAATTCGAGGAAGATCGCGACTGCGATGGTCAGATCAAATGAAGAGCATCACCGATTACTCTCTCTCCGCAGCAGCACAACACGCGCAAGAAAGAGAAGAATGGACAATA
This sequence comes from Adranes taylori, assembly GCA_009867245.2. NCBI lineage: Eukaryota > Metazoa > Arthropoda > Insecta > Coleoptera > Staphylinidae > Adranes > Adranes taylori. The sequence goes on along the minus strand of WYDF02284213.1, from coordinate 3,751 downwards.
ATCATAAATCAATAACAATAACATAAAGGATAGATGAAGAGGAGGATATTTATAAGAGATATGTACAAGCAATATGAGACATATTACTTGTGTTATTGAAAGCGATGTGACACTGCATTCTTGTTTAGAGGACGTTCAAATTGCGGGAATTCAGAGAATTGTAAATATTAAAGCTATGACTAAACGTACGCCGTATCATCAAGCTCGATGCGCAGAAAGATGAGGGAATTCAAAACACTTCCGCTAATCTTTGAGCAAAACAACCATACACAAGTTGTTCCAATCTACCAATGACCGGTCTATGGCGAACCAAATATTGAACTAAAATAAAAATTGCTTCTCGCATGCTTTCTTGTGTCACACATAAAACAAAAAAAAAACAGGTACCGCAGTAACTTAAATTTTAATATATTGACTATTTTTAATCCAAAATTACATTTTTTGTAGTCCTAGTATAAGAAAAAAGCTCAACAAAAAAAGAAAAGTTACAAATGAACATCGCCAGTCCAATGAAAAATGTAGACGTGATTATTTTTTACGTTTTTAAAGACAACGCAGTTTGCTTTATTATGCCCTAGAAAAATATCAGTTTTAAAAGAATATAATGTTAAAAGACATTATGAAACTAAGCATTAGTTAAAATTTAGTCAACTACAAGGACACCTACGAAAAGATAAAGTTAAAAAGTCTAGAACCACAACAAAATATATTTAAAACTCATATTACAACATCTGATGTGGCAGTACATGCAAGTTATATTGTCCGTCAGATTTTAGCAAAAAAAAATGAAACCATTTTCTGATGGAGAAATAATTAATGAACATTTGAAAGCAGCTGCGGAAATTACGTTTCCACACAAAAGGAATATTATTTCAAAAATTAGCCAAAAATCACAATTTACGACTGCAAAAAGAATTTACATCATATCAGAAAAGATCGGAAATCTTTAAAAAAAAAGTATTACTAAATTTGAATGGGTTTCTCTAGCTTTGGACGAAAGCTGTGGCATTAGGGATACAGCGCAACTTGAGGTTTTCTTAAGAGGCACCAATTCGAAGTTTAATATTACTGAAGAATTGGCGTCTTTGATTCCACTAAAAGGAAGTACGACCGGAGAAAGTATATATGACGAACTAAAAACAATATTAAGTATGGTCCTTATACCACTAGAAAAGATCGTTGGGGTATCAAAGGATGGAACCCGTGCCATGTCCAACATGCATTTAGAAGTGTCGGGACGACTATCGTAAGATGTAAGAGAATTAACAGGACGTAAAATAATTGTGAATCACTGCATATTACACCAGGAAAATTTGTGTGCAAAAAATATAAAAATGACTCGTGTTATCCAACCAATTATCAAACTTGTCAATTTTATAAATCTCTAGCACAGAATCATCGTCAGTTCAAAGAATTTTTAAAAGATCTGTAAAGCGAATATGGGGACATTGTTTATAACACCGATGTTCACTGGTTAAGTCAAGGTGCGATGCTAAAACGATAAAAGCTTTTGAAAATAAGCTTAAAATTTGGATTCTTCAACTTTCATCAAATAATACACTTAATTTTCCAACGTTAGGAAAAGAAAATCTTTCTGATACAGCAAAGTTTGTAGAAGAAATAAAGACGTTGCCAAAAGAATATGAAACGCGTTTTAAAATTTTATGGGAAAATGAAGATAATTTTAATATTTTTTTCGTCACCTTTTAATGTAGATGTGGAAAATGTAGCAGAAGCATGTCAAATGAAAATAATCGACTTGCAGACCAATACCGATTTAAAAAATAAGCACAGATCTTGAAAATTTTTATAAAACTTATTTGTCATCTGCAATGTTTCCATTATTGACTGTCACTCATGCTCAACAGATAATGACTTTGTTCGGAAGCATATTTTCGATCATAAAAACTGATCGTGGGAACAGACTTAATGATGAAAGGTTGGAAAACTGTATACGAGATAAGAGTTGCTTTTATTTTTCGGGATTTGGGAACAAAAACAAATATTTATCATCGAAAATGGCCTTGTTGCTTTTCAAAATACATATTCTCTATTAAGATCAATGCATTTTTGCATTCGTTTAAACCTATTTTCGAAGCACTTTTCCACTCTGATTGAGATATCTCCTAAACAAGCGCTTAGTAACCGCTTTTTCAGGTCTTTAAAAACATTGACCTCACAATTTATTTTTGATGTGCGGGAATAAAAAGAAATCATTCGTGCCAAATCAGGATGATCCATCAAATCGACGTTTTGAGTGCTCCAAGTCACTCGTTTGAACCGATGTGTGCGAGCCCGCATTGTCGTGGTGGAGTATGATCCGTCTTCGGTGGTTGGTTTTCCTAATTTCTCCGAAGACTTTTGGCTAACAAAATATTGTGTACCATTTAGAAATGAGCATTCTACGATGGCTGTGACATGGCCAGTTTTTTTTTCGAAAAAAACAGGCGACTATTTCCTTCGCGTATGAATAACTTTTGTTATATCTTCTTAAAAAACCCGTACAATGGACTATTATTTAGGGTTCATACGTGTAGATCCACGATGTCATAGACATATTTTGCTCTTTTTAAACGATTGTCGAATTATGTGGAATCCGATGCAAAAAAATTTATGTCATTTTTATCAATTTAAAATGGTCATGCAATATTGAATGTATGATGGTCCCACTAATGCCCAAGAATGTCTCAATTTCACGATAAGTTACATGACGATTTTGCAATATCAGTTCATGGACAGCATTAATGTTTGCATGAACAACTGATTTTGGACGGCCTTCACGAAATTCGTCGTTGAGCGAACTGCGGCCACGATTTAATTCGGTAAACCATCGATAAACACTGATCTCTGTTTGTGCTTCATTGTCAAAAGTCAAATTAAGTTCATCGACATACTGTTGTCGACTTAATCCACATCGAAAGTTGTAAAACATAATCGTACGAAAATTACAATTTAATTCCATTTTTGGCTGAGATGAAGTTTTCAAGTTATAGTAAAGAACACAAATAGTGCTCGTAGGTTAAAACATTCTGAGTACGAATACCGTCAAAAATATCAAACTTTACGTTAGAGACGTCAGTTGTCAACTATGTTGCCAAATTCAAAAATATAAAAGGAAACCCTCGTATATCCGTGACAACTATTTGTTGTTGAGATAAAAATCATATTAGTCATCAAAATAATAATCGTAAATTTCTGCGATATATGTACTGTAATTTATATACTTAGCATAGTATTTGATCTAAAATGACTGACATAGTAGAACTTCGTATGAGCATTAGAACATTTACAAGAGTAGATCCATCTCTAAATTTAATCCTATAGCGCATTTTTTGGAATGTACTGACTGGGAGGACTATATTATGTGGTTTTTCTTATATTTAATAAAGTTTAAATTATATGTACCATTCACAAAAGCTAATGTTCTTTTCAAAACAGCCTGCAAGGTTGCTATTGTTCTCTCCAATGCTAGCTTCAAATCACCATCACTTTTATACATCCAGGCTAAGAATAATGCGGCAAATAAATCACCAGTTCCGGTGAATATAGCCGGATATTTTGGTATATTAATTGTAGCAATTTTCCGTCTTCCACCTGTAAAGAATAAGTTTAGCTGATAGAAATGTCGCTCTTTGACATATAGGATAGAATAGAATTTTATTTATGTAAAAATACAAGTGTTTACAACGTCAAAAGAGAAATAATAAAATACTTAATATACTAAAATATGTATAAATATACACGAATAACA
>WYDF02284202.1:0-16842 GCA_009867245.2 Adranes taylori | reverse complement strand
TTCAGAACGGAGTTAATGTATATTCACTTATACAAATACAATGATGTTCTGTAAAAAGAGGGTGTAGATAAAGCTTAAATACCGTATAGCAGAAATGGTCATCCAGCCAAAAAGTCAATCGGAAATTTTTCTGGCTTTATAGTGATCAATTATACCTGCTTAAATAATTGATCAAAATATATCTTTTGAAAATTCTTATTTAATACTTTATATAATACATATTTTAATTAAAAACTTTGATCATGATAACTTTGATATTAAAATGTAGTCTTTTTTATTTCCTAATTCAAGCATAATACTCCGTTCAGATCACAAAAATTATATTAAACATGATCAAATAAAAATTTAAAAATAATTTCTAAATGACCAGCAAACACTGCATACGGAGAATTCTAGTATCATTGATTTAGAAAGGCATAAACACGTGACAGTCCATTATTGAAATGACGGAAATATATCCAATTACAGCGTCAGAAGCGAAATGAAATGATAATTGAAAAACAATTCATTTGAGTCTATAGATTTTGTTTTCATTTGATTTCTCATGCATTTGCGTATAAAATACTACAACAAAAATATTTTGAAATACAAGGTGCATTATGCTCCCGACTATAAATATTTTGAAATATTTATATTCGGGAATATAATGCATCTTTGTTTTACTTTTAAATTTATTTATGCATCTTGTTTGCTTGTTAAATAGAATATATACGTGAAATTAGAGATATGAAAATTTCTCCGTCTACAAAAATATTATTGTTGCCATTCTGATTTAAATGCTATTAAATTTACCTATTGACTTCATATGATTTCTTTTGTATATTCTGTCATGTCCCATTTTAAGGGATAGTGCCGCGAGGATTTTTGAAGAGTGCCAGAATCTTTTGAAGTTGATTAAATCTTATTGGGAGTCAAATGAAAGAAAGCATTTTTATTTAATAAAATATAATATTGATCAAAATATAATGAAGATCTATTTTCCCAAAGTAGTGAATAGGGAGAATAAATTAACATTCTGCTCAATCTATTAATATATATTGCAGTAACTCATGGAAATTAAGTTTAGGTCAAAATAAGACGCGAGATACTTAGTAATAATCCTAGAAATTAAGTCGTTTATTTCTACAAATAATTAACAATATATACAAAATGAATAAAACAATTGGTGTTAAATGTTGAATTAATTAAGCTCACGTATTGATCAAGAAATAAGTATGTGTAAATTCAAACCATGTAAAAGAAAATTAATCATGACAAAAAAGTTCAATGAAATTTTATAGTTATGCTTATAATCGATATTTAGATAAAATAAAAACAATGGTATGCGTGCTTGAAATTAATAAGTTACAATTTATTAATTAAATGTCTATCTGGTAATTGAACGATGTCATCTTGTAAAATCAGCAAATTGCATTCTACACATTTAGTACATCATAATTATACTTTTATATTGCTTATATGTTAAATAACTATAATTTGTAAAAGCAATGACTTTGAACTGTTAAGAGTTAATAAAACATTAAATAGAAGTCGTGTATGAAGAATGGATAAACAAGAAGGCAGTGAGGGAGATATTAAGGAAGGTTAGGAAAGATGAATTATCATGGGATGAGTATGATATAACAATATATATGTATATATATATATTTTCTTTGAAAAGACTCGCGCTGAGGGGACACCTTTGTCTCAATCCTATTCTCACCTTAAACCAATCAGACACGTACGTGTATATATATATATATATATATATATATACACATATAATCATATATATTGTTACATCATACTCATCCCATGATAATTCATCTTTCCTAATCTTCCTTAATATCTCCCTCACTGCCTTCTTGTTTATCCATTCTTCATACAGTTCCATCCCTTCCAATTCCTCCTCTTTAGTCCCCTTTGCTTTCTCACCTTTCAACTTCCCTTACTCCATTCAGCCCATCCTCCATTTTGCTTCCAATGGAATATGATCAGACCAGCTGTTGGGACCAGGTGACGTGCTGTTGGCTGCCCTCCCTCACTCGCTCACTGAAGTAGTTATTATTTCTTTTACATCAGTGAATTACTCTCTTACAGTTTTTATTATTTGTGCCAAACCGCACCTCCCATCTCCCCTAGGTTAAATTTGTGAATACGCCACTGGATCAGACAATCCATTCTTCAATTATCATTCTGTCTAAAGTAACTTCCTTTCTACCCCCCGCCCTCCTCCCCATATTGTCCCTTCTTTATCATTCTCATTCATTTGTCCTTCCCCTTCCTTCAATTCATTCCTTTATCCCTCATTACTTTGACCCTCATTATCACTTTTCTTGAACACTCCTTCCTCTTTCCTACTCAACCTTCTGTTAACCCCATCTTCACTTATGCTCTCTCCCTCTCTACTCTATTCTTCACTACTACTCCTTACTTCCCCCACACCCTCAAATTTTTCATTCTTTCCTTCCATTCCTACTTCTATTTTCTTTTTTTCCCTTACTCCTATCCTCACACCCTTCAATAGCCTTTCCTTCTTATTTTCATTGCCTGCTCCTTTATTTTCTTTCGTACAGCTCTTTCCATCATTGATCTATCTTCATCAGTGAATATTATGCTTCCTTTCAACACCTTTTTTCTCTCCATTATATCCATCTTGCTCACGTAGTTGTCCAATTTCACAAGGATGAGCCTGTATCCATTTCTACTTTCTCTTTTCTAATCTCTTCATATCCTTTACATCTACCTTGCAATGCAACTTTTCGAAAACCTCATTTTCCTGTTTCTACCACTACTATTTCTATTTCTACCACTACTTCACTTACTCCATTTATAAATTATATTTTCTAACAACATTGCAATATACTTTTATTATATTTGAAAAGAATGTAGAAATTCTGAGAAATTGATTACTGGTGTTCAACAAAATGTAGCTGCATTCGGTTCTGAGAGAGACAAAGACATATAATGGTTGTAAAGACATATTCAGACATAATTAGGCACTCAAACGTCCCTATAAGATTTAATAAATTTTAGAAGCTTCTGATACTCTCTAAACCCCCGCGTGACTACTCCTAAAAGCATTGAATGACAATACTATTGAAAATTTTAAATTGTGTGTCGTCAGACATTTCCGATTCTTTCGGGTACGAAAGTATTCTGGGTTATTAAAGTTTAATTGTAAAAGTTTGTCCTGTTTAAACATGTTCTCCGTCTCTTCTATATTAATAGAAATTGGAAAATTACAGGCATGCAGCAGATTTTAACTTTTCATTCCGTTTGCTTATTCTTTTGATTTATTTAACTATTCGGAATGAAGTTGAAGTGAACTAAGGTCCCAGTAGAAAAATTAGTTTATTTTGACACTACATTTTATATATTTAGCAAGGTCATTAAAATTTAGCAGGATTCTTAATATCACTGATAATTAAAACTGAAAAGTAAAAACATGAATATTATTGCTTATATTATTGGTTACATAATGCACACCAATATTTACAATACATAATACACACCAACATCATATAAACTTATCTGAAAACAAGTTTATTAATGTCAGGCTTAATTGCATTTTTAGACTAATTCCTTTATGGTGATTTAAAACCTAAAGTAACAAAAAATTGGGACATTTAGATTAAGATTTCATGAAAGTTTATCTAACATAAATCCGCTTTTAATTGTCACTAGGCGATTGTTAGACGATTATATGTTCTAAGATTACCCTATAGTCCTAGATAAAGCGAACCAAATATCTTCTTCTAGACACTGTTGAGAAATGTAAACTATAGCAGAGAGAGAAAACGAAATAATAAGAGGAAAAGAGAACGATAAAGGATTGCTTTTGGCTTAGCAACGCTATTTTGAGGTATTCCAACCTGCACTTGAGGCATTTTGCGAATTCAGCTTTAGTAAATTCAGAGTTGGGTTTAAGAAAATGCTGGAACTAATCTAATTATATGTGGATACGTCATCTATAACAAAACAAAGATAAATTATTATTAGATTTCCTATTGAAAGGCAATTATTGAAATTAGCTTTAATATACTTGACACTTTGGCTAAATATCCTTATTCTGGATTTTTAAATTATAAATGCGAGATTTAAATACACAGAAGGTTAAATATTTTTTATGGATTACACTAGCCTGCGATGGTTCTGTTTTTAATCTTTTGATGATAGATTTTAGTCGCTGTATCCACGTCCCTTTGGACCAGACATGCTCTGTTTCAGGCTTTTACGTGCACGTGCTCTTCTGGGATCATCTCAGTGCAACATCCAGCAATAGTGCGTCATCATTGTAGTTTTCCATCTTGTTTGGTAACGCTTTTCCATTTCTTAGATGTCTTCATGAAATCTCTCACCCATCTAACAGCACCCAGATTCTAAAGAAAGTAGTCCAACTGTGAATATAGGAAATGAACCTTCAAACTCAAGCGACAGCTTAAATTTTAGGACTTCTGCAGTATACTCTCAACGATATACTTGAAATTCGGATCCTTCCTGTTGCCCAGAAACTTAGTTACTACGTCTTTAAAGGCGGCCCAGGCTTCTTTTTCATCAACTTCCATTTCTATTTCAAAATTTCCATCTTTGAAAAGTTTTCTAATATCGATACCCGTAAAGACATCCTCTTCTAGTTTTGCGGTTGACAAGTCTGGAAATTTGTTACAAATGTACTGGAAACATTTACCATCTTTTGATAAGTCTTTCATAAATTGCTTCATCAAGCCTAATTTAATACGTAGAGCTGGCAGGAGAACTTTCGTCGACTTGATGAGATGTTTTTGGAGCACATTTTTTACTTCAGGTTTCAGTGGAATCTGGAGAAAAAAATGTTATGGTCTCGTTGTGGCCAATCTTTCAGTTTACAATGATTTTCCTTGTTTCTGCTATCCCACTCACATAAAACACAAGGAAACTTTGTGTACCCACCTTCCTGCCCAATGATAATCGATATTAATTAGAGATCACCACAGATGATCGTCGGACTTAATTTTCTAGAGAATAAATTGTAAATTGTCATACCGTTCTTATAAGTGTACAGAATGCCCTATGCCCACAGAATGCCAATTCTCTATTTGTACTGATGGAAGATCTAAAATTTTGTCTCTATACACCGCTAACATTATCTTGTTATTCTTATAACTTCTGCGTAATATATCCCAACACGTCTCGTAGTTAGAATCGGTTATCGGCATATGCTGAATAAACTTATTTGGTTCATCACCTAAATACGACGTTAAATACATATGTTTTGCATTTTTTAAATATGTCCGCTCATTAATTGTTCTTGTAGAACATTGCTATTTATTTTACTATTTATTTCTTTCGCGGGATCTTCTTGTTTTTGTTTTAAATTGTCTTCTAACTTCTCCATCACCTTTTTAAATCTTTGTTGTATCCTACTCTGAACCCTTTTAAAGTCGCTGCAACCTCCAAACTTTCTTCTTCTTCTCTGTTACTTCGTTTGCTTCCCTCTTTACTGACCAGTACTCTTTGTACAGTTCTTCAATTTTGAGCTTTTGGATAGTTACAAATGCCTTCCCATCTTCATCGTCCATAGACTCTTCTGTTCTTGCTGTTTCATCATAAAATTCTTTTAGAATGTTTTCAACTGTCTTCTTTAATCCCTCATTATCTCTCTTAGGTTTATTTAAATTTTCTTCAATTTTATCGAGATACTTTATCATTTGATCGCATCAAACTTCTATTGTTTCCATAAAATCTCTCGCGGATTTTTCCGCTTGCTTCAGTTTTTATCGGTGGTTTCTATTAATTGCCAAGCTTCATCTATCTTATTCCTTCTTCTTTCCACATACTATTTCGTTTTCCTTGACGTTGAATCCTTTTTGATATTTATTATGATCTTTTGATTCTTCTCGCCCGCTACATATTCAAAGAAAACAAAAGAAGGACATATATAATATTTTGACATCGCACTTTGCGATCGTATTTCATACAAATAATTAACGTATTACAACATTTGTCTATGCACAATTTTTACTAAATAAAACAATTTAAAATCTTAATTATACGAGGACTGCTTAAAATATTTTATATATTTTCACTGCTCAGAGTCATCAACTTATTTTAATATTGATTTAGAAAATAAAAATAATTTTAATCATGTAATACAGTTCATATTTGTAGTAATGTATATTTGAATTTTGGAATTTGGGCGATACAATATTTATGATAATTCCTCAAACAAATGCAGAAGTGTGTCAAATGTTCAATAAACAATTTTCTAGGCAGTAAATAATCTAATTGTATTATCTTGATAAAAAATATTATGATTTTGTTATCACAATAACCATCAACTTATATTCCACCAAGTTTTATTTCTTGCCCTTTCGCTGGATTGTGAATTGTTATATTTGTATTATTTTCCTCGTAAATGTACCATTTAAATGCAGCTTTTGATTGTTTATCACGCCATTGATATCCATTTCTTGATATTATACGTATAGTGTCTGGCTTTAAATAATTTCGTCTGAGTACTTTATTACATGCAGAAGCAATCGTGTACGCTTCTGTAAAATGACGTACATTACATTTATTTAAAGATCTTTGTCTAAACTTTAAGCAGGCCGTCATAAATATATTCACATCACTAGTAGAATACTCGAAAATTTCAGTCTTCATGTTAAATTCGTCATTTTCTGCATTTGGACCATTAAACATAACATCCCAGTCCTTACTTCCATAATTATATACAGTAATCTTAGATGTTGCTGTAGTTGCTCTAATTCATTAACACCAGCGGCTCCTTCAGGTATTGTTACTTTTACATCTTTCAGTAAATAGTTTCAGCGCTCTTTGTGTCAGCATCGTACAAATTTCTCGTCGAATCTTTAGATAATTTGTATCGTATATTAAATTTCGCTAGCGCAACAATCAGAGCTCTAGGTAAACACAAGGCGATTTTTTCTGTAAGTCAACAAAAGAAATTGATTAAACGAAAAAGAATAAACTATGCATAATAAACTATAACATAATAATAGAAAAAACAGTATTATATGTTTATTATAAGATGTAAAAGAAAGACAAAGTAGAAAGATATTTATGTATGGAATACGCAAATACATCTGGCGAATCATTGGAGCCTGATAGAATGAGGTGACAGACATTTCCGAAAAATAAACGGATGACACTGGTCCAAAAAACTAAGCAATAAGGTAAATAACTGCACAGTAATACCAGAAGTGTGCAAAAAAAGCATTTCTACTAATATTGTACCCAATTGAAATTTGCTTGAATTTTTGTTGAGTTTTTGGTGAATTTTAGTTGAAGCCTAGGTAATCCGATATATCTCACATAGACAAAAAAGAACCAGTTTAATAATACATTTTAATTATGCAAAAATAATTTTGACACAACCCTATACCATAAAACTTCAATCGAAACGAAGGAACCTACTTTCAAATTGTTATATCGTCGTATAAATTAATCCGCTCGTACAATATATAGCGAGTTAAACGCACCCAAGAGGTATTAACTTAGCCGTAGGGCACGTTTGGAGATATCCAGTGCTTTGAGATAGAGAGAATGCGATCAATACAGCGATAGATATAAAGTTTTACATTTCACATAATATTATGTTTGTCAGAAAAGTCTTTCTGTGGTCGAGTTTACTAGACCCTTTCCTTGAAATAAATTGGTATTGTTTGATTTATTTAAAGTTTGTTGTTATATAAGACAATATAATTATAAGACTATGTGATCCAGGGGTTGAAGGGATAGAAGATCGGAAATGAGTTGCGATTTTACTAGTTATGTACAACTAGTAAAATCCTATTAGTGTTAGTTATCAAAGATCTTATGTAAATACTTCTAAATTAAGTCATTATAAACTAAATCTTTCTTTAACTCGAATCATAGAACCGATCAGAAAATATTATCAAACACGACATCCAAGATATCTTCGGTTCTTACCATAGTAAGAGCAACAATTGTTTATGAGAAAACTGTAAATAAATTTACAGTTTTCCATGGAATGATAAAACCTTTTCCTTAATAATTTTTTTGTTGCCTCAAGGGATCTATCATAGGGCAAGAACTAATCCTCACGACCTGGAAAACGAAATTATACCTTGTTGAATTATCAACAATTCACAAATGTCCATATTTAAATTGGCAAATACCTACTCATCTGGATGGAACTAAAATTTTATATTCTAATCCCTTCAGCGATTTCACTTGAGTTTTTGAGGATTCGTTTCCATTTTCACGCCTTTTCTTTTCCTTCTAATCATTTTTGCTCAGACAGACTCATTATTGTCAAATTAAACCATTACCTTCATTTAAAAAAATATTTACATATTAAATAATATATTTTTTAAAGGCTAACGCACGCACAGCGGTACGAGTATTGGACTTCTCCCCACTAAGACCCTCGCGTCAACGGCCTGGCGGAAGATGATGACAATTAATAGTTTACAATTAAGCACCAACTAACCCAAAGTCATGTCAGACATCTGCAGCCGAGAAAGAGAACAAGTAATGACTCGACACACAAATCTTCGGGATAAATGATGATTCCATTTTTTGCATTTTAATCAAATAAAAATGACATCTTTAAACAATTAAGAAATAATTCTAACGCTATGTAAATTATTATAAAATGTTATTATTTGTGAAGTAATTAGGATGCACGCCTAAGTCCAATGTCTAAATGTTAATAGGTGCACAAAATTATTGCTTTGTTTACAATTGGATCAGAAATAGTTTCACATATATAGATTGAAATATTATCAATAAATTGATACTTTAAACTAGAAAGTCATTGCTGATAGTTTCATTTATTACCGACCGCGATTTCTTGACTTAACAAACTCACAATTGTCAAGTACTTGAAGCATTCAGTACGGCAATTCAAATTTTTGCCATCATCGAGCCAAGCGAGCCAAGTTATTGCACATAAGCTCACGCCTGTTCAGGATCCATCTATCTTGACTTAGTTTTTTATGCTAGTTGAGTGTTTCATGTAATCAATATGAAATGATAGTAGTATACCTATGGCGGTTCCATGACACATCTTCCATAAGAATACATAGCCATGAAACCCACGGACATTTGGATCTCGGGGATCTGGGACACTCGTTCATATGCGAATATATATGGAAAAATGGACTGGATAAAAAGTAAGTTAAATGCAAATGCCTCAAAAATTGCATTTGATCTACGAATGCGAGGTGAACAAAAAAAGGCTACAAGGCTACAGAACAGCCTCCCAGCCGACCACCAGACAGACAGTCTAGCACTAGCATGTCGGGGGCGGCCCACGACGCGCGATATTTTTCAGGTTATATCAAAAAATTCGCGGACGTGATCGCCAGCCCATCTTTCATATACTGGAAGTCCTACGTTTCGTTAATAACAATAATGAACCTTTATCGGCATTTTCTACAATGTGTAACTGAACTACAACTTATATCTTCATTAAATCCACTAAATTAAATTAAATTTTCACATAATACACAATATCCCCTAAAATGAAAAGATTACATATTAAAGATTATATGTGATTATATGATTATATTAAAGATTATATGTGAAAGAAAGAATAACAAAAGTATTTAATAAATCATGAATCCAGGTATATGTAAGAAACAAAATGTAACCTGAATGATTAGTTATCTGTCAGCTTCCTGCACGCAGGTATGCGAAGTTTAGTAAAGAAACCAAATAAGTTAGTGACTTTATCAGTTTTTTGACAAAATCAACATTTTATAACGCAGGTTTTACTTCTTTGCTTGTTTTACTTCAAAAAGAAGAAGAAACAAACATTAAGACCAAATAGCATTGTGCAATATTGAAAATGACTAGATTCTGTGTTGAAGTCTATTTTTCTATGTTTTCAAGTGACATTTCTCTTTGGTGATAACCTGAAGTAGGATCAGGTGTGATATAATATTCAGAACGGTCTAATTTGTCAAGTAGATCAGATACCATAGGAATTGGGTAAAAATCTTCAATGATTTAGATGTTCAGTATTCTGTAATGTAATGATTTCTGTAATGAGTAATGATTTAACATGTAAAGTTCAGTAATGATTTAGCTGTTCAAGTAAAACAACTAACTCGTTTATTTGCTAACGGAACTCCGACTCGTGACGCTGCTAATGGGGAGCCTTAGCGTCTGTCACAATAATGGCGCAAACAAATATCGTATTATCGTATAATTGCAGAATAAATACGCCCTTCGGAAATATCCCTCGGGCATCAGGTCAGTTTAATGTAAGACCACACGCTGGCATTGATGTTGTTGTTCGTGCGGTCCTAAGTCGCTTACTCAGTTGCTAAGTGTACCAGAGATGCACGTTCTCGTTGTGTATCTGTAATGAACTTAAATGATAATGAGTGAAACTACATTAAAGATTACCAAAACCTTGTATTATTCTTCTAAACAAAACAGAAAAAGAAACTATGAGTGCACAATAAAAATATCAATAACATACAAATGAATAAATGTCAAATTATAAGTATTAAATCATAGCAATGACCTAAGAATAGAGGTTAAATAAACAAAGTAATATAATTAAGCAGCAGTACAAATGCAATAATAATAATAAGAAATAAGGAAAGCCGGTACCAGCGGTTAGTAATCAATTTACAAACGCGGGCAGGGTAGATTCGAATATTTTGGTGCAGGTGATGGATACGTTAGGAGTGTTGGAAATTACTAATATTGAGTAATACCTCGGAATACACTGCTCGGAATACGTTGATGTCACTCATATTCAGTGGTTAGTATTAGCATACACCAAAGCTAAGAACATATATAATGTCCCGAATTACGTTGACGTTACAGTCTTTAACACCGATATAAGCAAAACCACACACTCTAGTGAATGGATGTAAGGAACTTTCGCAACATCTCAGAATACATTGGTGTTGTCTAGCGTACACCAAAGTGAGCATCTATACAACGCTCCGGAACTCGTTGACGTTGCCCGTGCAAAACATTGATATAAACCAGAACTATACACTCTAGTTAGGTGGTAAGGAACTTTTGCAACACCCCTAAATACGTTGTTGTTTTTCGAGTGACTAATTCTAGCGTACACCAAAGCTGAGCACCTATACAATGATCCGGAACTCTTTGATGTTGCTTGTGCACAACACTGATATAAACCACTACTACAAACTCTAGTCAGGCGATGTGTGAAGGAATTACGATGTAATGCCTCGAAGCCCGTCGACGTTATTTGTGAATATTGAACAGGTAGCGGAAAGGAGTGAAGCTATTCAAACACACATGCAATATACTAAACAATGTATGCTGTACAAAGTCGCTTACCAAAAGTGCTTAATTGCTGCTGATGTCACCGGAGACTGGCTGTGGCATGCTGCTGGTATGGCTGGTGGTTGGTTGCTCTCTATTTACGACTGACTCGGATATTGCGAAGTTAGCGACCAACTTTATATGCTTCAAAATCTCACTTTTATAGACGAAGAGCCACGTTTATGTGTTATTGCCCGCTACGGGACGTATAGGGGCCAGCACTCACTTTTTTGTGCCATGGCATGGGTCTTTCTTCAAATCAATAAGTCACCGAAGTTTAAACACAACTTTATAGCAGTGTACAGTATGCGGATCGCAGTAATCCGTAGGAATATTACACATCTATGTGTGTAGACCAGCAAACCAGTGACTTTATCACCAGTACGTTATGCATATACGCTTTCATACGTACGCACATTATTCCTACTCTATTTATTATATACGCTCCACATATTCACGGATATCAACTATCTCTCTCTCTGATTCACACACTTGGATATGTGAACAAATTCCCCAATTCTATATGCGCAATGTGTTTAATATGCTGTAACTAAGGCGACAGCATAAAAAAACTTGTGTGAGCTTTGTAAACGGAATAAGTAACGTTATTTATCTTTATACGGATAACTCATCTTAATTATAATATTGATTTATCTATAAATGAGTGTAGAAAATCTTTATTTTAAACACGGAAGGAAAAGATATCTAATAATGATTGTTTATTTAAATACACCGAACAATAAGTACATTTTTTGTTAAGTGAATAAATGGACAGGCAGACAGACGCTTCTTTCGGCAACTTGATACTTTTCTAAATAGGGCCACCAAATCGCAGCGGTCTAATTTATTTATTTAATCTGTTAAGACATTTTATGTTTATAGTAACAGTCCACTGTTACAATACAAATGCGGAGTTTTTGAATCCTCCTCTGATCCAATTCCTTGGGTACCATTATGACCGGCCACGACCATGGTGAACATTATGGATGAATAATATTTTGATTTGGAAGATCAGATTAGGTGACATCTTTAAGAATGAGTTGTTTTCAACAAATGTTGTTCCTCAAGAATGCCAGAATTATATTTGCCTTTCAATCTTCATGATCTTTTTGTTAAGTTCTATTTGAGCCATTTCTGCTTTTTTCCTGTGACCCCAATGTTTTGTAACTTTGTAACAAATAAAATATGATTTACCGTACCAAAAGCTTTACTGAGGGCAATGTAAAGACCTAATATATTTTGTATGTTGTTTAGACCATCTAGTATTATTCTTAACGCCTCCTGAATAGCACTTATTGTTCCTTTGTTTTTTCTATATCCTTGGTTATTTGTTAAATGTTTGTTATTTCCAAGCCATTGATAGAGTTGATTGTAGGATTATTTCGCAAATTCTTTAGACAACAACTGTCTTAGCAGAGATATAAGCCGGTAGTCCTCCATTATACTAGACTAGTATTTCTTTTTTGGCACAGGTACTATTTTTTTATAGTTAATTATACTATAGTAACCATGATAACCATCAATATTTATGGTTATATTAAGTACTACCTCTTAATAACGATTTTATAATGTTACTTTATCTGCTTAAGTTTGTTCTATATTTGTTTATACCATTGTTTTAATTTCTAATTTAGTGAATCTAGTTTATATACAGTAATTAAATGTAATTATTATTATTTTTGTATAATGTATACGAGGTATGATCAAATTATACGCGGAATTATTATTTTTCTCTTTACACACTTTATTGCTTGAATTTTTGGCAATAGCAACACCGTTATGTTTCCGTAACCTCCAACTTTACCCGACATGGCATCCTGCAAAGACCATGGAAGGACGACGTTTTGCCAATATTCATGAGATCAAGATATAATCTCTAAAGCAATTAAAAGCCATATTGAAAACTTGCTTCCAGAGTTGAAAAAATGCTGTAAAATGTGTATTATTTCCAATTGGGATTAGTTTGAAGGGGACAATGTTAACATTAAGGACCAAATAAATATTATTCGAGAAAAATAATAATTCCGCGTCTTATTAGATCATACCTTATATATACTCTTATAATAATTTACAGTCGATATGCGTGCGAAATGCCAAATTAATAGTTTGCGTTAGCATCAGCAACAAGACATAAATTTCTCCTAGAAACTCGTTAAATTACATTTAAATTTTGTTTGAACTTTTCCAATTCTTACATATCGGCTAAATAAGCGCGCATCTAAAAAAAATCTAACAGAAGTTTAACACTTAAATCTTTTCCATAATCTTCTGAAACAAGGAATGTTTTTTTACGTACTTTCTAATGTCGCTTAAGTACTTTTGCGTGCGTTATTATTCAAAGATTTACCCCTAGAATGGATAAGATGAAAATACCATGCCGAACAGATTTATTCTTTTTATTACTTCATTTAAATGTATAATTAAAAATTATAGGCACATGAAGTAAGATGATCTCAATAGTCAATTTAAACTATTTTATATTAGAAGTATATGCTAATAAAAATTCGTAGATGGTACCGCCACCCCACCTTCCTATACTGGAACTCAAAACATTTATTACGAACAGCGTAATGCAAGGAAATTTTGACCATTTTAGTTTATATTAAATACATATATTAAATTCAATTAGTGGTTTAGTATAACTATCGATTAGCATAGAAATGCTTAATTGTAATCATGTGACAATTACTTTGCCACTTGCCATTGAGCTTAATATTTTGTTGTTTTTAGTAACTTTTCTTTCAACAGTGGTGGAGGGAGTAACAAAGTTCAAATATCCATTTTATTTAAAATTTAGATTAGGCTGTAAAATTATATAGAAATAATCCGGTATAGTATATATGTGATGAGTTGAAACCTCTCCCTAAATTTAATTTGGACTCGCCATTGACAAAACATTTATTTATTTAGATCCGCAAGCTCTTTAATATGTCATAAAATGGAAAATATGTGGTATGTAAAGTTTCTTGTATCTCCTAGTATGCAACTATTCCTACTTATGTTCCTACTCGTGTTGACGTGTTGATATGTTTAGCTACGCTTGCCTTGGTGACCAATGAAGAGTTTTATGCAGGGATGTTATGGGGACAGAACGCACTGCAACCATGTTCCGTTACTTTTCTTAAAAGGCTTTGTGTCCAACCTTCCGTCCCGGAAAGGAAGAGTGTCAATACAAACTTCCGTTCCGATACTTCATATTTTAGCAAATACCCACTGGTTTTATGGGCTTTGGATTCAATGTGCTTAATATTATTTTAAAGAGAATAAAAAAGGCTATCAAAATATATAAAACCGTTTCAGTATAATTTCCCCACGCCTCAATTTTCCAACATTTATGCGAATCGAGATATTTAAGATTTAAGTACATTAAAGGACTTGCTTTAGTATTAAAGGACTTTTTACTCAAAAATTCAAAAGAAATTATTGTTTAGAAAAAATGTTTCAAATAAAATCGAAGGAAATACATATAGATGTTAATATTGCTTTTAGACAGCATGCACGATTTGTTGAAAATTGATGGTTTAATTTCTTCGAAAACTGCTCATAGACGTTCTTAAGATATTCAAATTTCTTCAAAAATCCAGCATAGGGTAGATGCGCGCATTTCTGGCATTTGGTGGAACCTTCATCAATACTCTCTACTTCGCAAATTGCATCACTACACCGGTTGGCGAGACCAGCGTTTAACAACTGCGTTACCACCTAGACTGTTTAAACAATTTGAAAATTGTCTGCATATGTAGCATTGAATGCCTACGTTATTATACAATATTTGATATTTAAATGCAGTTTAAGAAGTTACTATCGGTGAGACAATATATGAAGATGGACACAAGCTGCTTATAGACAACAGTCTATAAGCAGTTTTCGAAGAAATTAACACACCAATTTTCAACAATTCGTATATGCTGCATTAAAGCGATACTTATGGAATAGTGAAAATAACTAATAATAGATGATGTAGGTTGTAAGCCCTAAAACATAAATACCTAATTGTTTGGATTTGTTACCATCTTCATAAATTGTCTCAGAGTTAGTAGCTTCTTAAACTGCATATAAATATCAAATATCATATAGTAATGTACGTATTCAATGCTACATATGCCTATTATATAGAAAATTGTGAAATTATTTAAACAGTCTAGGTGGTAACGCAGTTGTTAAACGCTGGTCTCGCAAGCCGGTGTAGTGATGCAATTTGAGAAATAGAGGGTATTGTAGAAGGCTCCACCAAATGCCAAAAATGCGCACATATACCCATACCCAGATTTTTTAAGCAATTTGAATATCTTAAACACGTCTATACGCAGTTTTCGAAGAAATTAACATATCAATTTTCAAAATCGAAGTAGCTTTAGGTAGTCTATAGAATAAAGTATATTTTAATGTTGTATTTTTTATAGTTTCTGATATATATCCAAAAGTTTTTTAGTTTAAAACATGACAACGTCGCGTTCTTTTTCAGACAGAGAAATGGGACTAATTTCGTTAGATGCAAAATACAAACCACTGTATGTATGCAATATTTCAACTACTTAGCATAAAAACTGAATTTTAGGCTAAATTAAAGATGGCGGATTTCTGCTATATTGGATTTAGAAACAAATGAGTTTAAATTGATTAATCTAAATAAATAATCTAATTTTTTAATTTTCATTTTATAGTGTTGTACACTTTTTATAGTTTTTTAAACGGATATTTATTTTATGCACGAGATTCCTTAAGAGGAATGTACTAAATCGTCTTTTACCTAGCTAGATATGGTCAATGTTGCTTGGAAAATTCTATATCTACTACACCGTCATTTTGTTCTCTATTTAAGCTTTCTTCTTTATCGACTGAAAGTCAAACATAAACCTTCTACCTCTATACACATCTTATAAATTAATCCGTTACATCAAATCCTTAGAACTTCACTCTGAAAAGCCATTTTGGCCAGATCCGTATTTTGTTAATTTTAAGAAATTCAACAAACTAATTTAAGATGTATGCATTTAAAACAAATGAAAACTAATTAGAAAGCTTTCTTTTATTTTCACAATGTAGGTGTCCCAAAAGTCCCGCACACTTTTACCATATATGTTCAGTATGGTTTCCATCAAGTCGAAACATAATTGAAAACGGTCTCTCGTGCTTTGCAGAATGTTGATTACCAAGTCAGTCACACTTTTGTCAAGACCTCTCGCAGATGATTTTCGTCCCAGATTTTGACTGTTTAAATTTTTGATTTTACATAACCCCATACACAGTTATCTATCGAGTTTAAATTTGGAGATCTTGGAGCCCATTTCACTTGTCCCCTACGACCGATCCATTGGGGGAAGTTTTCATCTAGCCACTTACGAACTTGTGTACAATTGTGTGGGGGTACACCGTCCTGTATAAACCATTTTGGTTTTCCAGTACCTAGCAAATCCAAATCTGGTAATAATTTATCTCCTAGACCACCTGTATATTTCATTATATTTCAGTTTCTTGAAATTGTAAATCAATCTTAACTATTAAGAGGTATGGTGCCCAGGCCACCATTAAAATTATCAAATTTTTCTCCTCTTTTCCCCTCACTAACGTATATTT
>WYDF02284191.1:0-16845 GCA_009867245.2 Adranes taylori | reverse complement strand
GAACGCTTTCTCATAATCGACGAAGATGAGGACTAGGGGTTTGTTATATTCTGTGCATTTCTCTATAATACTTTTAAAAAACTTGCAGATGGTCATTTATACCAAACTCAGATCGAAAACCTGCTTGTTCGCGTGGTTGATAGAAGTCCAATTTATTGGTGATGCGCTTGGTAATTATTCGCATAAATAATTTGTATATATGAGAAAGCAGGCTAATGGGCCTCCATTAGCCAACACCTCTTACCTTGAAAATATACGAACAATGAGCCCCTAAGCAGCCCCTCGGTGTGCAAATATCATATTCAAATCGGAAATAGAATGCAGACATCATCGCTATCATAGTATAGCCATTTTCTTGCCGACCCATATGTTGTTCAATAGGTCAGAGACATTTGTCAATCCTTTAATACATTATACTTTGGTTTTCAGTTGTGGGGAATTCACCAATATTTTAATACATTATATGGAACAAGGTAATGAGATGGTGAATTCACTGGGCATGTAATAAAAAAACTGGCGCATCCACCAAAAAGAGCGGCCTTTACCAAATGTAGATTTACGCTCCTTGTACTAATAAATAGTTATCTAATGCAGTAAAATCTCTAAAAATATATCTAATATACAGTGTTGTTCAAAGGATTTAAGTTAGTTTATATTAGATCCAGGTTAAGTTCGAATCGCTAATACCTAGAAATTATTCCTGGTTCTCAAAAAATGCAAAATCTTCTTCCCTCGATAAAAAATTTTGTCAAGGCAATAGATAAAACTGGACAGGTCCTTCTATTTTTACAAAATAAATTCCTCAGGATCTGTAACACATAAAATAAAACATGGCGCATATTTGTTCGCCTACAAAAAAAAATGCATGGAGCTTTCATTGAATTTGTAGTTAGATAACACAAAAGCAGCTTTAAGAAAACCGGCAACGTGGCGTACACGTGTTTGTACTTTCATTGAAAAATGCTCACGCAAATGCAGCCCTCACGAAATTCAATAAACATTTTCCTTGTTCGCCCACAATTTCAATATCCTCTTCAAATCTTAGGGGTGGTGACAAACTTTGATATTAAAGTCACAGCACATGGAACAAATTTGTGCGTAATAAAAAAAACACTGAAGCATTAATTTCAAAAACTAAACCTAACAACGTCATTGACCGGAAAAAGGCCATTAGCATACTTTTCGGTATATCGATTTTGCACTTGAGGTATGAAATACTAATGCAACGAGCGTGTAGCCAAATAACAGTTTTAGTACAATTTTCGACTAGATTTTCTCTTCTCTCCGTTGCTATTAGCACCAGATCTTCCGCCTGTGTATCTTTGCGTAGGTTCTTATTTATACGTAGTATGCCGCGTCTACTATTCTTCGTAACAACTTGTTTTGTTCTATATCCTTTTGATTTTCTTTCTTTTGATTTTGCAGACCCTTGGATCCAGGCTTCGTACCCATACATCAGTTGTGGTAGAAACAAGTTTAGTATCCTCTTCCTAGCTCTTGTAGTTATTTTACTATCATATAGTAGAATTGGGTATAGTCTGTATGCTATTTTTCCGATCACAGTGCCTCTTCTTTTTATAAGAGGAGAAAAATTTAACCTGCGGTCAAAGGTCACTCCACGGTACGTCGCATGATTTTTGATTTTGATGAGCTTCCCAGCCACTT
Organism: Adranes taylori; assembly: GCA_009867245.2. NCBI lineage: Eukaryota > Metazoa > Arthropoda > Insecta > Coleoptera > Staphylinidae > Adranes > Adranes taylori. The sequence continues at coordinate 15,180 of WYDF02284191.1, read as the reverse complement.
AGAAAAAGTTAGTTTTTCTGCTAAATTTTACGATTTCGGGCTTCTTTTCCAGTGTTCTTACTGACCTATCAATTGTTTTTTTTGCGGCAAACCACGGCAGTATCATCAAGTAAAGTGCATCCTTACTCTTTTCCTAAATTTGATATATCTGCCACATATAGATTAAAGAGTCCTGGTGATGACGGACCTTGAGGTAAGCCTTCTTCTGCAGGCATCTTTTTTGAAAGTTCTTTGCCCATCTTTGCCTGAAAAGTTCTGTCGGTCAGAAAACTATTGATTATTTTGACATTTTGGAATTCCCATTAGCCAAAGCTTGTCTAGTAAGCCTTTTTTCCAAACTCTATCGTACACTTTCCTAACATCCAGCAAAGCCGCTAAAGGTACTTTACGCTCTTCTATCACTGTATACACTATAACTTCCATTTGGCCTGCCTGTTGCGTGGCGGCAAGCTTGCTAGGAAAGCCTAGCTAACATGTTGAAAACGATTGTTTGCTGAAGCGTGTTCCATCAGCCAATCATTAATTATTCTCTCCAGTATTCCGTCCAACAGGCTTATGGGTTTTCTACTTTCAGGAAGTGTACCGTCTTTATCTTTGTTTGGAATCGTAATTATCACCGCATGATTTGTGGGAAGTATGACACATCTAAAGCCGCATTATACACACAAGTTAGATCTTTATAACTGCTAAGGGAAGTAGCTTAATAGCTCCAAAAGGTATGTCGTCCTCTCCAGGAGCTTTTTTGCTGCTGGTTGACTTGATTAATTTAATAACTTCTTCTTTTTCAATCGCAGTATGTTGTTCTAACTTGTACTTTATAATTTCTTCAGCAGAGTGTTGCACTTTTCTCCCCGTGCATTTATCTGTTACATCATTGTTTGTGAACTGCATTTATAGATGCTTGACTATTGCTTCCGCCTTTTCTGTGTTCGTAGTAAATTTCATTTGTGACTCTTATTGGAGTGTTGTCTTTCGGCCCATTTCTGAGACTGTGAACCATTTTCCACAACATGATCTGTTCATCTTTGCTGCTTTCTTCTACCTAATTATCCCACTCGCTTTGCTTTTTTTCCTTTAGCATTCTTTGCAGTTTTGTTTGGAGCACCTTTAGTTTTGCTTTATCATGGGGATACCTGATTTGTTCCATGCTTCTTTTTGGCGGTTCTCCCTTTCTATCAGTCCACGTTCTTCTTTGTTCAGGTTGTACCTCCATATAGTACACAAATCTCACTCAATTTGTCTTTGACCCTCTTTTCTTGAGTTCTATTAGTTGTGACCCGTTCAATTCTCATACAACTGGATAGTGGCCCGACGCCAGAAAAAATGTTTGTTTCCGCACTTATAATTTGCTCATTTCGTGAGTAATAAACGTATCGCCTCTACTAGGGATTGATGTTGTTTCTTTAGGAATAACTTTAACATGAAATTTTCTGACGAATTTAAACAAATTTTCTCCAGCCTTCTTCTTTATTTTACATCCCCAACTTGTATGTTTGCTGTTTAGATATCCGCCCGCAATTATGGGTGCATGTTATGGGGATAATTCTTTTACTGTATTTGGTTTCATATATGCACTAATGAAAGTAATTTTCTTTCCTCCAATTGAAGTTCCCGCCCCAATTGCTCAATTATTAGCTAATTGAATTATACTACTTCGTACTATATCAAATAGTAAACCTTTTTACAAATTATCTAGTTTTTAGAAAAAGTTACCTTTTTAAGTTTTCGCAATAACAATTTTTCTTTGATAAATAATTTTATTGCTTTTCAAAATAATTGCTTCTATGACGTGATTAAAATAATTGAAAGAAAATAAACGATTACTAAAAACTAATCGTTTATTTTCTTTTAATTATTTTAATCACTTCCAGTAATTTGACCTTGAAAAAAATGCACTACCTTAAATATCTCGGTTCATATGAAATCTGGAAAGATATTTAGCTAGACCTTCTGGTTCTCTTTACAATAATATGCACTCTAATGGCTCTAAAGATATAGCTCCTAATATTTTAAAATTTCACTATTGTCACCATGATAACCGTAATAAAACATACAAGACGCACATTAGCTGAATAGTAAAACACACTCGAATTTCTATTCAATTACTTAACTACACGGTTGTTTTCAGTATTATCAAGTTAAATAAAATGGCGATTTGAATTAGTTAACCCCTCCCCTAAATCCGCCACTGATTAGTGTTTTAAAAAAGATTTGTAAATAAATGTTTGAATACTGGTAATAGTTACTACTGTGACAAGCAACGTTCAACTTTGTCGCATGGTTGAAGTTATGTGTTTCTTTGCTAATCAATTATTATCCTACACCATCAATGTGCATGATCAAAATTAAATATACGAGGGATGTCTTATTAATTTTGCATGTATCTTTAACAGAAAGCAGTAGTTTAAATTTTAGTTCTTTATTGTTCTTCAAAGTACTTGCCACCACTGTCGACGCACTTTTGCATTCGCTCTAACCAATTGTTGAAGCACTTTCTATGGATATTCCCGACATGGTCATTTGGAAAGCATCTACTGCATGCTCAGGTGGTGAAATCGTTGACCACGCAGCGCATTCTTGATGGCGGGAAATGTAAAAAAAAACACGTTGGGACTTAAGTCAGGACTGTACAGGGAGGATGATCAAGCACCTTGATGTTTTGTTGTTCCAAAAACATAAATGTTTGTCGAACAGTGTGATCACTGGTATTGTCATGATGAAGGATGGTCTGACGCTATGGGTTGTTTTTTTCGCAGCTCATAATGATTTCCTGGCAAACAAAAGGTTGTGTACCAATCAACAGTTACCGTCCTTCGCTTTTTTTAAAGGAGTTGTAGCCATATGCGCGGATTTTGATACAAAAGTTGGGACCATCTTTTTCGACACACTGAACGAATAACTTTGGTTGTCTTCTCATCTGGAGACACCCAAAAAGTAGACCGGTGTTTATCTCGGGTTCATAAGATAAATTCAAGACTTGTCACCACTGACGGATACTGTACACATTTTTAGCGCGGCCTCTGTTGAAACAATTCAGAGTTCTTCGGCACCAACTGACACGAGCCGCCATTTGTTCATCGGTCAATAGATGCGAGATCCAACGAGAAACTAATTTTTTGCCGCTGGATTGGGGTCTTAGAAATGCCCAAGTAACCCACGATCTCCCGATAAGTTACATGACGGTCTTCATTAATAATCTCGCTCACAGCATTATCGTTTTCCTGAGTGACCGCTGATTTTGGTGGACATGGCCTAGGATTATCGCTCGAGATTTATGCGTCCACGTTTGATTTCAGAGTACCAGCGAAAAATTGTCGATTGACGTGGTGCTTTATTACCAAAAACAGCAACCAACTCGGCAAGAGATTGTTGTTGCTGTATTTTGACGAAATTTACAACATGTGTCAATGTTAATTAATGTGTTGAGGTTAATTTCGGAACCATATATTTTGCTATTTGTGCCCTCTATGTGACTATATGCAAAATTAAAATGGCATCCCTCGTATGAACCTTCGCTTTATGCAATATATAATAAAACTTTTGATTTTGAATTTCTTGTTTCACATTCTAGTATATAAACTTCGATGTTCTCTTTCAAATAATCAATTGTTAGATCGGCTCTGATACCTGGTATTAAAATGATGAAGGATTTACAGTTGATATGCCATCGATGTGTCTTGAAACGACAACCAATTCTGGTCGACCTTCAAGAAATTCATTACTGACAAATGTCAAAAAATGTCAAATGTGCACACGTTTTTGCAAGTGATAACAATCATATTTGTTTAGAGCGATGGCGTGTGAATTCGCGTAGGACGTTTTTTGTCTCATTTCTGTTAAGATTTCAGGCAATCAAATGACTGTATATTATTCTAAATTGATTGTTGTATGATTCTGTAAAAACCGGTTGCGATAAGTCCGGTTTATTCGATAATAACAGGTGACCATTTGCTTTGATGTTCTTAATGTGCAAATGACCTTAGTTGGATTGGGCTCATTTTGAAAAATCCTTACAATGGATTATTGTAATGGATTTTGAAACGCAATGTTGTAATGGGTTTTGAAACCATGTGGTTGTATTTCTGGTATTTCTTCTATTTCATAACCACTATGACATTCATTGAACCAACGATATACAGTGGTCTTGTGTAGGGTTTCATTTTTGTTGCTTAGATCAGTTTCTCTCAACAGGACCTACACGTCCGGCGAACCGGCGTAGGTCCGCGGAGAATTTTTAGCTGTCCGCGCTAGAAAATTCTTATTCAAAATATACTTAGTACTGAAATTGAAACCTACGTCTATTTAACCATGACTTTTCTCATTAATGTTTTGATGAAAGCAAAACTCTTTGCGCAATCGCAATTTGAATATTTATATAAGATATGTAGTTTAGAAATAACAGTACAGAAGATGCAGATACAATATATCCTACTGTTTCTTACAATGGAACAGTTCCGGACGAAAGTTTAATAATTATTTAAATTTCCGTAAATTAAATCCTCAGCCGGATGATATCATGTATCAAAATTGAATACTTGAGAATAAATTCCAAGATAATCTCAGAAAATAGTTAACGAAATTCGCTAAAAATTAAATACCTGAACATTTCAGTAGTTCGATTATAAGTAGATTATAAAGATTCTACTGTACTTATCTCTTATAAGCAATCGACAAGATAAATTAGTTTTAGACGAAATTACATTATTTTGAAAATCAAATAATCGCATTCTGAACATGTACCATACAAGAAAACATGATCTATAAACAACTAAAATGCCCTTCCCAGGCACCACTAAATACTTCTGATTGTATATAGTACTGAAATTGAAACTTACGTTATTTAATCATGAAGCTAAAAATGTCACATTTTTCAAAACGAGGAGAGAGATTGATTGAAGGCTGAAAACATTAGTTTCTGCTATCGTGTAAGACAGCTATTCTCAGACATAAGATATAACTTTTTTCGTTAAAAAGAAACCCCCGCTCCGCGAGATTTTTTGACAACTTTTACCGGTCCACGGGCCAAAAAAGATTTAGAAACGCTGGTTCAAACTCATCGCAGAAAATATTCAGCATTTGTTGGCCGAGAGGCGATAGTATATAGGTTGACAAATTAAGGTACTCACTCGATTCTGTTAATTCAAAATGGCAAACAAAATATTATAAATCTACGCAGTTCTTGCGATCAGCAAAATGCTGCAATCTGTTAAAAACCGAAAACGTAAATCTAAATCGGCAAAACAAAGCGAACGTATCATAACGCAATTCAAATGAGCGCAACAGAACGGAAAGGGGTTGTGTCAGGGAAAGGTGCGTCTAGACAACAGGGCAGAGGGGAGAATGCATTAAAAACTGGAAGGGGACTATAAGAGTGAACGATTGAATACAGCGGCAGCACCAAAACGGCTCTAGCGTCTGAACTAGTCATCCTCTCTTTCTTTCACTCACAAGCGCGAAGTAAACATTTGCACGGATCGGAAAGAGATGAACGAAAAAGCAAATACGAAAAGAGCCTGTGGGATCACAGGCGCAACGCTACGGGTTTCGTTTGCATGATGCATATGGGCGCGTGTTTACGGATAAAATGTGCAATGCATATTATGACTAAGATACAATTCAAGTGGATGTCTCTTCTGTAAAAATAAAAAGGTTGTGTAGAGATGACAATGTAGTATTTAAAACAAAGATTGATTAATTTAGTGTTGATCAACGTTACTCGTATCAACATACCATATAGTTGTTTAGGTTAACATTATTAGCAAAAAACGAATAGCTATCGCTATGGCCCAAAAATTTATTCATTTTGTCTCAAACAGGTTCAGATTGTATGAGGACCTGGGAGCAAAAACTATACACCAGTGTCCCAAATTCATACACCTGACTTGCATGTAGAATATACAGATGCGTAGATAATGCACGAAAGGATACTACGGTTACAAAATACTGCGTAGTAACCGTAGTATTTTGTAAGTGTAAAACATAATTAATAACTTAATTATTGATTCTATTAAGTCAATGGTCGAATTGCTTAGAATAACAATTGACTAGAATATTAACTCGCTGTATGTATGAGGCAAAGACGTATGAGGGATATCTTCACACGAAAGTCGGCCTTGTAAGCCTTATCTTCTACAATGTTAAAACAGGAGTAGTATATTTGATTTTTAAAACTAGGCAGTGGCCATTGAAAAAGGTTCAATAGTTATTAAATTGGAACATGCAGCCATAAGTACAGATATCCACAACAACAGCAATTGAAACATACTGACTTCTTTCACATTGTTGTTTTGAAACATTTTATTGTGGTAAATTGTTTCTTATTTGCCCCTCTTTCATTAACGTATAGACATTTGCAAAAATCTGATTATAATAGATGTACTAACGTGAAATAAAAAAAACTTCGTATATGAAGGATAAAAATAAATGGACTGAAAGTATTACAAAAGCTGCGTAAAGTTATAGGATTATACAGAAAAGAAATAAATTTTGATAAAAAAAGTAATAGACAGACCAGAAAAACTCAATAAATACTCCTTGGCGCAAATACAGAAATTATATTTAAAAAAACAAACTTTTGCAAACTTTTAAAAAGTTAACAAATTACTAGTTACAACAATTACTCCATATGTACTTTGTTTCTTTGTTATAATTTTTTGACCAATTTAGCTCCATTTCTCCGTAATCTAGAATCTGCTTTGAGAGAATCTACAAAGCTGCTATTGAAGCGTACTCAGTAGGAAACTCTTTAGGGAATGTGGTATCCAAAACTGGTAGTCATATACAATTTAAACGACTCTTTAAATTCAACTTCAAGTCGACTCGATGGGGGGGGGGGGGTTCCCAGATAACAGATTGCACAGGCAGAGTACTGGAAGAACTTATATGCATCTTGGGTCTAAGTCTCTGTAACACATGATGTAAACCTATTTTTCAAAGAGGCGAATCGGAGTCTATCTGGGACATAATCTTGGCCACTCCGAAACTGTATAATAGAATAAAAGAATAGAAAGTTCCAATGAAAGAATCCGCAAGCGACCATAATTATATTTACTTTAGGACGAATAATAATCACTCAGAAGCAAGTACTAGAAACCTACAAGGATAGGCTATAAAGAAATGGGCAGAGAGAACATTCGCAAGCAATTATCGACAATCAGTATAGATAGACTCAAATCTAAACTGAATACAAGAGCAGGTCAGTCAACTAACTAGAGAGGTCACCAAAGCCTGCGATCATAAGTGGAAAGGGTATTCAAGGAAGATGTACATACTAGTGAACAAACAAAATATCTGAACTAAGAAAACAGGCCCTTGTGTCACGACGCAAATATCAGAGGAAAGTCAAACGGCATGGCAGTAATAACTGTTCAGAAGAACGGGACGTCGCAATAGCCACTAGGAAAATCCTGAAATCTGTAATCGAACGTAGCCAAAAGAATTGCTGGAACTTACTACTGGAAGTAAATGATGACCCGTGGAGTCTACCATACAAGATACAAGTAAAAAACTACGGAAACAACCTAATACAGACAACATAGATGAAGTCATAAGTGTCCCTTTTCCTACGTACTCAGAGAGAAGAATAAAAGAGATCAACTCAAAGAGATAAAGGATGCCGACACAGGAATAGGTAAAGCACTAAGCCCGGGCAAGGTACTATACCAGATTCTGAAAATCCTAGGCTAAAGCAACCCTGAGAGCCTGCGGGAAATATTTAATAACGCATTGGCCAAATGAAAGTTCCCCAATCAATGGAAAACTGCAGAGTTGGTCCTTATCCCAAAATATTTACCTATAGAAGCAAACGTAACGGCATATAGGCCTATATGCCTACTTAACTCCATGACAAAAATTCTCGAAAGGCTTTTGCTGAATAGAATCAACGATATAATAGACAAGCTTGCAAAAAATCAATTTGGGTTTAGAAGAGGCCTCTCAACAATGGATGTATTCGAGTACATCCGCAATATTACAACAAAAGCAGTCTAAGGCAGAGCGCGAAACAAGAAATTATGCACATTGGTAACTATAGACGTTAAAAACGTCTTTAACTCTGCTAGCTGGGAACATACTCTGCAATCACACGAAGCATTACACGTCCCAGCTTATCTACGTAAAATTATTGACAACTATTTAAGAATGCGTATTGCCCGATATGAGACAGGAAGTGTATTTATTATTATCGTAGTAATATTTTGTTTCAATTGGAGCCAAATGAGAGGCGGAGTACCACAAGGATCCGATCTAGGACCTACAGTTTGGAACGGCTCTACGACGGGCTGATGAGATTGACAGTCCCGGCTGGCTAGTCGGATACTCTGACGGTGTAGGCCTAATAGCATCAGCAAAGGAACCAGCTAAGCTTGAATATATAATTAATAGAACACTATTGCCCATAGAAGAGTGGGTGTTGGAATGTAAACTGTAGATCGCTCCTCATCAAACTAACAAGAAAGTGCAAAGTTCCAAACATACATATCAAGGGGAAACGAATAAAGGTTGTAAAGTCATTAAAGGGAGTTACATTGATTAATGCCTAGAAAGGGAGGACCAGCAACTAAGAAGAGGCATGTACTACATAAGGTAACAGAGAGTATACTAGGTACAAAGATTCGCCCTCTTGAGAGTGACAACAACGTACCGTACGACATCAACAGCAGCAGCAGCAGCAGCAGCAGCAGCACAGAACGTAATAGCCGGTATCCCACCAATAAAACTCTTAGTAAAAGAGCGTCAAATGATACGCACGCAAAAGGACCAACATGAAACAACCCAAGGACTAACAGCTAAGGCAAGAGAAGCCCTTACGGATCAGTGGTAAATGGAATGGGAAAGATCTACTAAAGGAGAGTGAACACGGAGATTTTTTACACACCATAAGCAACAGAATCAATAGGAAACACGGCGCCTTGAGCTTCCGTCTGACATAAATGGTCACTGGCCCTGGTTGTTTCGGGAGATACTTAGAGAGAATAAACAAGAAGCAAAACACAGAATGTAATCATCGCAAAAGCCCTAATGACGATGCGGAACACAATTTCTGAATGCACCACGTGGGGAACGGGAAAACAGCAAGCGCAAATAACTTGAAATAGAGCACAAGTGAGATAGAGATCGCCTGAACCCCTAATCCGAAAGAACTGCACAACTCGGGACGGGGGTGTAAGGCAATAGACCTGAACACAGCTACAACGGTGAATGCGCAATTGATACCGTGCTAGTCTCTGGTGTTAGAAGATGCACTTGGGCTATGCCCTACGTCCAATAAAAAATAAATAAAATGTGCATTAATTAGTATCCACCTCTTATAATCGTAAATCTAATATCAAATAGTAGCAAATGATTCTAGCAACATAAAACACAGCGACTATTCATGTCAAATAATGGAAGGGCGTGTTACATAAGGGGTGATATGTGGGCAAGTACATACCCGGAAATTACAATGATTGGAAAGCAACAAAACAACTACTACCGGGTGTTCTAACGTTACAAGCTCATACTTCTGAATATTGTAACAAATTCTCTTTAAAATCAAAATAGATATATTAATTCTTAAAATTTCAAATAAAAAACAATTACGTTTATCCAAATTTATTAATATTTTGAGAAATAATTGATACTTTTTTATGGCTGGTCATATATATGTAATATAAAAAAATATGTGATACATGTTTTTGAAGCAACATTTTTCCGTCAGTAACAGGACCTAGATAAATAAAAAGAATAAACTAAGTAAGAAGTAATCATATGGAAGGGTATCGTCGTTTAATGAAACTACATTAATTAATTATTTATATTAAGCAGGTCGTCCGAAAAATGTGTAACAAATATGAGAGACTAAGAAATTAGCCATCGTATCTGACATATTTCAAAATGTTTGTTAAGTTTTCAATGTGGCAACAGGGCTACAATGTGGCAACAGCGCTACAATTTGGCAACATAGGACTTTTTTTATTCGATGCATAATACAAGGCGCTATATGTGTGCAAAATTTCAATCTCCTAGTTTGAATAAAAAAATTCCTGAACAAAAAAATGGCTCCTGTCCGCCATATTGGATTTATAAAAAAAATACGTTCTCAAAAAGCGGGTTCATATCCTACACCAGTCTACCAAATTTCATCCAGATCGGTCCCATAGGGATTAGTATGTATGTACGTCCGTACATACATACTCCGTACATACATACTAACAGACACCGAAAAATCGACCTTTATTTAATTTCTTGAACAAAATATTTATTTTAGAAAAAACTTTTTATATGAAAAATTGTTCCTATGGGAAAAACATATTGGGAAACACTGGTCTAACTGATAAGCTAAGTCGCTGTCTAATATTTTCGTAAAAGCCATTTGACATCATAACCGGAGAGCGTAGTCTTGAAAGCAAAAATGCTCAATATCTATCTCTATCATTATATAAAAAGCTGCCTCTTCGTACACATTCCAATCCATCAACTGACAAGCAAAAAAGACAATAAATGTAGTCACTCCAAGCATAATCCAGAAAATATAGGTGGAAGAAGTCAGTTATGACTTGTGCCCAGTCTACCCATAAATAGACGACCCACGTTCTTGTGGTAACCCACTTGAATTAATCCACAAGTATATACAATCTAAAATACTGCGTATGTCTTCGGAATCGAAACGCATGAGATACAAGGTAAACCAATACGACAAGTCATATTCAGTTTAACTGCTACGCACAATATACAAATGCTTAAAATCTAGAGAAGCAGATTCGACATGTGGGTGTTCTAAACCAAAAATGCGGACCAAATATGCAAACTGTGGAAGGACATATGCGGATTGTGACCGAATCACATCAACAACATAAATAAACAACCGTCTAAATAGGCAAGCTTTACACACACAAAATAATTAGGCAAAATCAGCACAGGAACCAATTCTTACAAAACCCAACATAAAGCGCACAACTAATTCCTACCATATCTAACACAAGAGCGCAGAGTTTTCGATATATTATAGGCGGAACAGTCTCAAACGAAAAAGAGACAAATGAATCAAACAATTAAGTATTAAATGAGAATTAATTAATTTTACGAAATCTATCAGTTTAATATGGATAACTTCTATGTGTCCGACTTTCCGTTGCAATCTCTTCGCTTATTTATAAAGGGATGTTAAAAATATATAAGCACCTGTAGATTTTGCGAAATGGTTGGTCGTATAAACATATTAATATTAATGTCCAAATAATCCAACTGGTTTATGAATTTCCCTACACGTGTGTCTATTTTAGACATCTGCTTTAATCTTTTGTCGCACGTTTTTAAACACTGATTCACATATATACGCTGATCTAAATAAAATTATATATGTATGCATATACTAGTTGCGAATTTTAAAGAGAGATTTACCTTATCTCATAACGGTCCATTTTTAATGGCTTTTTTCAAGGAACAATTTTATGGTTTAACGAATTGTGTCTTGTGGAATTTAGAATTGAAATGTACAGACCTATCCTTTGGTTAGCGAGCGTTGATCGCGGCTCGTAAGATTGGTGTGTTCAACGTAGCGTTAACATCAATAACTTAATCAATTTAAAAATCATCTTTCAAAATAAATCTAAAATCAAATTAATCAAGAATCAAATCAAATAACATATTTTTACTCTTCAGCAGAATCTTTAGATTCCTCTCTTTCTCATTTTTCATGTTTTTTCTCGCATTTACATTTGAAACTCTCCCCCTCGCCAACTGACCGTTCTTCGATGCAACCAGGCGAAGGCTGGCATTACTAAAGCTAATAAAGAAGCCATGGTCAACATCGCCAAGCCAAGCAACCAATTCATCTTCAACACACAGATCGTCTACATTCGCTCGCACCACACAACAACGTGTTCCACTCGACGACTCAGTCCACATCTCAGACTTTATGCACTGGCTGGAAGACTATCATTATCAGTTCTAACTACCTCTGCATTATAATTCAAGCAATATGTCAGTCATTTTAACGAGCGCGTGTAGATTCATTTGATATATTATAAATAGAAAGAAAGTAAACCACGTAAATTCTTGAGGCAAGCGTAAATTTGTTATTTCAAATGCAATACTTATTCAACTACGTATAGCGTAATATTATAATGGGCCGGATTTGAAGAATCAGCCAGACTAGATATAACAAATAAAAATTCATACACGAGCATATGTATAGTCCACCAGAAATAATAACACCTATTACATATTTTGTCAACCAACGCGATCGATCCTATTACACATATTACTTAAAAAAACTCGAAGCAGCATTCCTCGAACCAAAATTGACTAACTTTTTGCAAAACTTTTTAAAATTTCATATTACTTTTGTTAAAAATAACATTTTCTTGAGAAATAAATTGTAAAATAAATAATTAAAATTATGCGTAATATAACACGACTTCCTTCATTAAATTAATTATGTTCTCTACTAGAACAAGATTAAATTGTATGCCTTTTGAAAATTAAACCTATTGTAATGAGAAGTAAATTGGTCATTGATCTCCTGAACCGTATACTCCAACAAATAGACGAAGACTCGTTAGTTAGTATAGAATATTTTATGACTTTAGCTATACCAGTGTATTTGAAACAGTTTTCATAAAGAGTTTAGTAGTAAGAAGTTTGAATTTCATACCAAATTCTTTATCACGACAAACCATTTCAAACGCAGTTTATGCTTAGCATATGCGAAAACGCTTGATTGGACGCTCTCACGCAACTTTCAGATGACTTATTTGAAAAATACACACTTTCGCATTTGTTTTTCATTGAAATGTGGAATGAACAAAATTAAGGTAATCTTCCTCTTGTCACAAATTATCAATTCCCATAAGAAAGAATGAAGAAGGAAAGGGAGCTACTAAATACTATCAAGAAAAGAAAGCTCCAATCCATCAGTCATATTCTGAGAGAAACGAGATACGACCTTCTACAGCTAATTGTTGAAGGTAAAATAATAAAATCAATAGGACGACGTCAAAATTCCTAGTTGAAGGATCTTCGACGCTGATTTAGCTGCACTTCAACTGAAATTTTCCTCGCAGCACTTTCGAAGATTCAAATAGCTATGTGGATCCCCAACCTTCGTTAGGAGACGGCGGGCAAGAAGAAGAAGAATATATATTTTTTATACGTTATTACCTACCCACTACATACCGTCATTTGAATATTATCCAATAATCGTCGAAACCTGCAGCCAAAAGAAAATTAAAAAACCGGTCCCAAAACTTTGTACAGTAATTAAAAGGCTTATTATATTAGAGTTCGTATATTTTCTCAACAGTTCATTCAAAGTTTCCTAGAGGAACCAAGTCCACAAGGTGGTAATCTATGAGAACCAAAAAATTCAAAAAAATTATAATGAACCCAGCAGTAAGCTCTTATAAGTTAGAATATTTTCTGTAGAATATATTCTCAACAGTTCATTCAAAGATTCCTAGAGGAACCAAGTCGACAAGGTGGTAATCTATGAGAACAAAAAAAAAAATTGATAAAAAGAATTAGGAAGCTCCTGTTAAGTTATCTAAAGAATTTTATAAGTGAATTTTTATAAATCAGAATGGTGTTTTAATGAAAAAATATATGTTTGCATGAATGTACATATTTTTGATATTAAATTTATAAACCTCTGATCTATTTCAAATTGAGAAACAAACATTGTAATACTTTTATTTTTTGTTAATTATGAGAAACTCGTTGGTTTATGAATAGTTAGTTTGGTCAGGGTTGGCTAAGCAACAAGATTATAATACGGATGTTTGACTTTCAAGATTCGTTTATATGTTAAACATTCGTTTATATGATAATCAAAAGTTCCTAATCGTGGTACGTACCTCGTTTTTTGATGCTCTATGAACTCAAAAAAATGGGTTTAGAAAAATATGTCAAAAAATTTCGTCTGAATTACTGGATCCATTTGAATAAAATTTAACAGGTGCAGTGCATAACAGTGCAAAAAAACTTTTTTTTTGTCTATATTCAAGAAACCGGAGTAAGAATCACCTATGATTGATTTAGAAATGCATAACTTCTAACGTTTCTTGGGATATTAATATATTATTTAAAACCTTTATTAGCATACAGAAAAAAACATAATACATACAAATAAAACAATCGAAATAGAAATTTAAACCCCATTATCACCCTTACAAGGTCGCGCTTTGAATTCTATTTCTTTTCTAATCCTTATTATTTTCTCTTTCCCACCTCTTCTCTATTTTCCTTTCCTTTCACTTTTCATCCAGTCTTGTTCTTTCGCCCTTTTCTTCCTTCTTCACCAGTCCACTTCTTCAAATAACTCTCATGTTATCGCTTAATGGAGAGGAACCATTACTTTTTACAGCATTCATTATTCATTATCCACAATCCCTAACCTTCCTCTCCTAAACATAACCACCAATTAACAGTTATTAATTTTTCATCATTAGACCATATCACACCTACACACGCCTTCATGCAAAACAAAACCTGTTTCCTCTCTCGCCGCTCTAGTAATCAACCCCTTCTCATTAATAGCCCTAACAGTAGATAACGCGACATGCCCTTCCCATTGTAATACACTTATACCTTCCATTATACCATATTATCCTAAATCACATTTACAATCCACGGACCAACCTTTGTTTTCTCTTTACAAAACTCGACCGATCATCCTAATCTCTCAAGACGCCTCTAAATGATGGGCCACTGTCATTGCTGATGCATTTAAATCGAACATTTGATAATTATTGTAAGTAATTATTATTTTAATAAATAAAGATTTTTTTAATAGTGTTAAAATCTATCTTAATTTAATCATTTTTAAAATCGTCTTTCAAAATAACCGTGCAACAACATTCATTTCATTTGACGACGAAATTTACGAACTCATTAACACATCCGAACTTTCAGAACAACTATTATAACAAATATCATTTCATACCTAGTTCGCTAACATTTAGGTATATATTTGCTTCTTCTAATAAAAAGTCGTCCTAACTATTTCTGCATTACAATTTATTGTCTATTTCTTATTTATATCGTCGGCCTGTTTCCGTCCCTAGGACCAATCACCGACGCGGTTTTAACGTCGCGCCTCAGCCCGTACGACGCTGATACGTAGGGCATCAGATAATTTCGTCTTTACCAACCTTTATTGATTAACTCTTAAAGAGATCTTTATAGTGCGTGCCAACCCGCACA
>WYDF02284180.1:0-16845 GCA_009867245.2 Adranes taylori | reverse complement strand
AAGTAAATATGAGCTCTTAAAATTAATAATGGAAGGGAAGATTGAGGGCAAGAGGGGCTTGGGTAGGAAGAAGCATTAGAGACTGGACAGGTATGGATGCTCACTCTCTGTTTAGGAATGCCCAGGACCTTCGGACCTTCGCCGAGATTGTTGCCAACCTTCATTGATGAAGACGGCACCCTGAGAAGAAGAAACAAATATAAGTAGGACTCAGGTAATACTGTTAGCATAGTATTACCTGATATTTCTTTACCTGGTTTGTTTGTAGCCCAATATAAACGAACATATCGCTAAATGAAACTCTGTTGTACTCTATAACAGAGTTTCTACAACAGTATTGTACCTTGGATTTTTAATATTAAATTAAAAATCAGGAACGATTATAAACATTATAAATCAATCTTTATAATCATTAACCGGTACACTGTTCAGTGATGCAGACTTTTAGGAACATGGGCACTGTACAGTTATGTTCCAGAAACAAATTAATCTTCCGGCATCTACACATTTAATTAATTTGAATTTGAACGAGGAGAGTGGGGTGTTAAAATGCCACGACATTTTTTCCGTTTCAGTTGCAGATTTTATAATTTGTAACAGTTTGTTCCACAATCTGAATGGATTTAGGAAAATCGGCTTTATCCATTATATCACAAAAAATAAATTTATTAATGCAGCATTAGGTTTAAAAATATTTAAATTGCTTACGAAACCAATTATACAACTTATTACCCTTACCATAAAATGCCAAATCTCATATTCAACAAATTGTCATCCAAATTGTGTACAAATTATTATATTAAAATGATAATTAACAATAACAATTTTGAAATAAAATTGTAATTAGTTCTTATTAACTTTAACTAGTCTTTAAAAAGGGACAATAAATTGTAGTTACGAAACACGTATCAGCATTAAAACTCTTTAATACTAAAGCACTAAAGACGAGTTTTGGAACAATAAAACTTTTATTTGCTTTAAACATTTGAGCTTCAAATGTTAACCTAGATGAATTGTCTCCAATTACAATTTATTTGTTAGTTTTTTTTGTTGAATTTGTTGTGATCTAAACTGAAATACACTCCAATAAATAAGTTGCTATAAATTTTGAATGAATTGGTACACTTGGTACATTTTAACGAGAATACTAGTAACGTATTTTATACGAAGGAGATCCTTACGACCAAAAGAGCAAGTCTTTGATTTGTATCATCTTCAATATAACTAAATCTCGTGGCTTTCTAGTAAAGATTAAAGAGAGATTGATGCGAATGGTTGCTAAAATAATGTAAATATTTAATGTGGATAACTAAGTAGACTGATTCATTAATCTTTGTTGCTAAGCAAACGAATGTTGATTACGTCGCGTTCTAAAGCACTTAGAAATTGCTGACGAAATAAAATTTGAAATACATTTATCATTTTAATAAATATTATTACACGATGTATTGCAAACAACTAAATAAAATTGGCAGTATTAAGTGAAATGCACTGAAAGGTTTTTTGAGTAAGATAAAAAAATTGGTTATTTTTCAATCTTATATCGAAAGTGGATTGACCTGCTGAGTAGGTTGCTATACCATAAGTCCACTTAGCTTAATCCAACTTTCCAGAGCCATACACACAATATTGGAATGGCGTGGGCCTCACATAAAGCATTTTTTCAAGGAATTGATCATTTTGAAAAAGGGGGGTGGGCTTTAAACAACGTACTTTAGTTTAGCGTGCCAATTCTAGTATGAGAATTTGCCAATCCAATATTTTACACGCATTTTTGACTTCACATGCGGAAACATATGTTTATATTTCTCTGCTCAAGTTTCTGTGTGTATCGTACATGACCAACTGATATGGCTTAAAAGTCTAAATATATTAAACAAGATGCTTGACCATTAAATGATCAAAGTTAGAAAATATTCCGGCAAACAATAGACGCCATTGCGAGTTTTTTATCTTTTCGAATAATGAAATATGTAGTGTCTTTTTTCTCTTTCTCGAAGATATTCGGGCGGAAACAACATGATACCAAATATAATAGATACTTTAATAAAACTAATGTACTGTTTTGATCTTGGGAATTTATCTTCTAGTTTTAGAAAAGAATGAAAGATAGCTTCACTAGATGATAGAGAGTACTGATGAGAATTCTAGTTCTACACTAGGATTACGACGAACCGTTTCGTTCCGTAAAGATAACGCGATGAAGTATCGGTCTCGGTTCCGTCTAAAACTCAATAAATCCATTTATCAGAAATATTAAAGATACTTTCTTATTGTGTTAAATAACTTTATGTACGACTGGTTTCGGCTTCTGAAGGAAGAGAAGGAAGGAAAGGAAGAGACAAGCAACAAAATTTTCTGCTATAACAATAGTAAAGAAAGTTTTATTTTAATTTTATGTACAATAAATAGAACGCATACGTTATTAAATATCGTATCATTTACAAATGTTCACTGTTCATTTTAAAATTCAAGAAATTTTCAAATTGATGAAAGGGAGTGTAAAATTTAAAGAAATACCTAGGAGAGACCTGTATATTCGATGATTGCTTAAACTACGATTTGTGTAAGTTGTTTACGTACAAATCAAAAAGATATACATTCGTCAACGCTCAACTCAACAACGCAGAACAACAATTAATATCCTCGCAAACATTTGATCATTTATTATTTTCTTTTGTTACAAAATGCTACGGTATTAGAATCGAAATCATTGACGTGGTAGGCAGGTCGATGCAATAGAAAAATCAGTACGGTGCGGTAAATACCATCAGCTTGTCGTGTAGAAGTTGCTTGTTGTGCATGCATATTGTCTACTGG
This sequence comes from Adranes taylori, assembly GCA_009867245.2. Classification (NCBI taxonomy): domain Eukaryota; kingdom Metazoa; phylum Arthropoda; class Insecta; order Coleoptera; family Staphylinidae; genus Adranes; species Adranes taylori. Next base: position 14,025 of record WYDF02284180.1, on the reverse strand, counting down.
AACCATAATGAACAATAAACCCTACATCTACATATTTGTGGCTACGTATCCTTCTCAGCCAGTGTTTGTATTAACTATTTGTGCTGTGTGAAAATTTGTGCCTACTACTGCTGCATACATTGCATGCGCGTCTAATTAAATATTATCTTGCTGCTTCTAAGACGGTGGAATAGAAAGCTGTGCTAGTGTGTTCGAAATAGAAACCTATTTCTATTTATTATTAAATTCTAAAAGGGAATAAGTTCTTTTCAAATGACATTGCGGTACATCGCGCTCCATACAAATACCGCGATGAAAAAAGTTATTTAAGGAACGGCTTTATTTAAGGATCACTAATAAATACAAGCTAATAATATTTCTGCTTTATGCAATTTCGAAGACACTCTAAGTGCCACTTATAATTAACCCTTAACCCTTAAGGATTTATTTTATAATGATTCTTAGCAGATTGAACGAATTTTAGCAATTAAATTGCTTTATTAGTAGAACAAGAAACTTGCATAACTAGACTTTCTTCTCAAAGTGGTCCTCTCATTAAATAAATATTTATTTAAATTATTTATTTATTTATTTAAATCAAACGCAAATGGGTGCGACTATTTATGTTAGACTCCACATATAGTTACAAATCTAGTTATTTTTTGTTTTAAATCTAGTGACAAATCTTGTTATTTATTTCGAACTTACATAATTTTCAAATTTAAATTTCGCGCCCAAGTTTTGACAACCGGAAATGACTCGTCGGCCGCCATATTGCTTTTTAAAATGACAGATGTCAAACTCATGAACTATCAATGACTTCATCTTGAGTTTTCATTGATGACGCCATCTTGATTGGAATTAGTTTCTCATTTAACAAAAGAACATCAACAATCAATTATAGAAATTAAAAACATTTTTGTTTGTTGCAGGTGAGTTTGCTTCTTGCAGAAACATAATATCACATGAATAGTTCAAGGTATGCTAGGTTTATAAGAAATTATTCGATTTTAGTTTTGTAAATAAATATTGTATTTCTATATTTATTTCACAAAATTCTGCGAATGGATGTTTTAAAAAATTCATTCAGCAAATGTTGTGAAATAAATATAGAAATACAATGTTACATTATATATATATATATATATATATATATATTGTATATATCTATATATACAATATATATATATATATATAAGTATGTATATGTATATATTATTTTTGCTTTTAGAGATTCCGAATGGTGCATATGTTTTATCACATTTAATGCCTTTCGAAACGTCTAAAATGGGCAAAGTTAATGCAATTAATAAAATATTGAGGACGTTTCTTACTATTGTTAAGACATTTCCTTTTAATACTGTTCGAAACTGTAATATTGAGTGCTAAAACTCCTAAGTTTATTCCGCTTTGTTGTCCGAACTGATAATGTCAATGACGTCTGGTTGTTTTAAGATTTCGAATGTGTGGTTTTAAGTTCTACATTAGATAAGCTGAAATCAATAAGCAACAGTTTCATTTGAAATTTACTTCCTGTTTAATATTTCCTCGAACATGTAATTGAGTCTTATATTCTATATTATCCGTCAAAAACAACAGACTAGTGGATAATATATGTTGCTTATTTTCAACAATGGCAATTTTGTTTCAAATCTTTTTAATTAAGTTTTCTAAAGAATTTAAGAGCTGCGTGCCTCTCAGAATCGTACATTCTACTGATTGTAGCGATTTGTTGCTTGCTTCATCTAATTTTTTGTAAAATACTGTTTCTTACTGTGGCAGACTAATAGTGTACTAGCAAATTTGTACCAGTACCTATGAAAACTGATTTAAACTATTCTGGGGTTAAATTAAATAAAACCTTTCAATATAATAAAATATAATTAATATCAAAAATAATGATGAGACATATTTTACCAAAGTAGCGTTGGTAATTAATAATTGAAATTAGTTAAAGTTAATTAAAGTTACTTAAAACAATTTAAGTCTTTCGATCAGTTCTTGCATTTTTATATTTAAATGAATAATTAGTAAGATCTTACATGTTTGTAACAATCTGTGAGACTTTGTTCTTGCACTGACTTTATAGATATAATTTTAAATTGGATCGTTTTATTTAGAACTCTTTGAATTGTGTATTACTACACTCTGTGCCTATTTAATATTAAATAATCCATGCAAGCTCCAGAAATGTTCTTTTATAGACTAGCCAAAAGTGACGGCCTAAATTGGGCCCTCAGATTACAACCTCTAGAATAATGCGACCCCGAACATGTATTTCTTAGAATGGAATGCAGTTGCATCCTTTGGACCCCTGCTATCAGATTCTTAGAATTACTATGTTCTTCTCCAATAGAATAGAATTTTAATGCATTTTAAATTTATTAGAATATAAATTATTGGACTAAAATAACGTATTTGTATCAAATTATATTTTATTCTACCTTTTCTTTTTTTCGTTACGTGGCAATGTTTATATAAATATTTTATGACTGAACTAAAACACCCTTTTACAACTCTCTGAATTTAATTAAACCGACCTACCTACCCTGAACTGGATCGCTGAGCTATTGAATTATTTGCTCACTTTATTTTAAATTGAATTCAATAGCAATGATTTGTAAATGGCTAGAAAAACTCATAATGTAATAAAACACAACATGGTTTTAACTAATATATTAACAAAGAAAATAAACAGTTGAATAATATATTCGTCCCCTAAATTCATTCAAGGGCTGGTTTGAAGAAGACTATTACGACACAAGAAATAATAAAACTCAAACTTATTTAAATTCATATATTCAAGAAAGTAAATATTTTTAAATGATAGATTTTAATTCCTAGATTAGTGAATTTGTTTTATTAAATTAAAATTGTTTATTAGTTACAAGCCAAGAATTTAAAAAGGTTTGAGGTTTTTCACTCTATTCAATTACTATAAAATAAATACTCACATTGGTTCATTTCTTCTCACTACTATTATTTAAAACAAAACAATTAACCACTACGTGGGTGCTTTTGGGGTAATTTTTAGAAAACTAGCTTCAAGTGTACTCTCGAATGTAGAAACACGGTCTCTATACCCGCTTCCACTACTATTTTCCAAGCAGAGTGCACTTCTTGTCCAGATAGTGACCGTAACAGTTTTTTTCATCTCACTTCTCTTCATTAAAAAACTATCGTTATTTTATCCATTCACTTTACCTAAGCTGGAAAAGCACTTCTTGTATTGTGCTCTTACTACGATTTCTACTATGTTTTCTAGCCCGCAAAACCACGAAAGCACACGTGTGAGGCGTATTCTTGGTAATAATTTATAACTAGCTACACACTTTTTAACAGATTATATTCAGACAAAAAGTTATAGAATCCTTAACAGTTATACGAGGATGTATTGAAAAATTCAAAATATTTTATTATTGAACATACTCTCCTCTTAATTGGATACATTTATCACATCGAACCTGCAACGCCTTTAGACCTTCAAAAAATTTTTTTTATCTTGCTCTGCTAACCAGGGCTCCACAGCTTCTATCACCTCTTCGTTGGAAGAAAATTTACGACCTTTTAAACTTTTTTGCAGATGAGGAAAGACCTGATAGTCGGACGGTTGCATGGCAACCGTCCACGAATTGATTGCATGGCAATATGCGATTTGTGTGCAGGGACATTGTCTATACAAAAACAAAATACCTTTGGACAACTTTCCGGGTCCTCTCTTCATAATTATTTCTCATAGAGTGGTCAGTAACGTCGAGTAGTAATTCCCAATTATTGTTCTACTGGGAATAAACTGAAGCAAGAACTTTTCCAGCAGATTTTTGAACACGAAATTTCTTAGGCCTTGGAACCAGAGTGTTTCCATTCTATCGATTGCTGCTTTGTTTGTGGGTCGTAGAAATGTACCCAAGTCTCATACATACTAACAACACGGCTTAAAAAGTCTGCATCTATTTCAAACGGAGCACAGATCGAACGCGATGCTTCTACCCTTACACGCTTTTGGTCAACATTCAGATATTTGGGGAACCATTTTTGTAGAAATTTTTATAATGTCCAAATCGAGTGAACTATATGATTGAAGCGTTCATGTGAAATATTGAGTGCCTCAGATATTCCTTTTAGCCCAATTCGACGGTCTGATAAAATCATGTTATGAACTTTATCGATATTTTCGGGAACGGGTACAGAAACTGTCTTTCCCCATCGGTCTCCAACTTCAATGGAAAATTAATCTCTTTTGAAGCTTGCAATCCACTTTTTCACGGTTGCATACAAAGGACATTGATCGCCAAGGGTATTAGACATATCTTCGTAAATCTGCTTACCTTTTAACCTCTTCAAATACAGGTACTTGATGATGGCTCGATACTCCAATTTTTCGATTTGCATAATTTCGGTCGACATCCTTTTTTTCAAATTTTATTGCGCAACTCTGGTTTGACTTTTTGACGTGAAACTTTACACTGACACTTCTAATAAGTTATTGTTCGTTACTATGGTGACGCATTTTTTTCTGTATCTATAGTACTGGTCTTGGCTAACTCTATATCAATACATCCTCGTATATGTATCGTTTTATCGTTCATATTAGGAATAAAGTCGTTTTTATATATTTCTTTATAAATATACTACTTAAGATTAATATTCGTAGACAATACAGTTTAATTTACTAAGATATTCCTGAGTATGGAATGGTTTGGGTATTTGCACACCTATGAGTATTGGAAGTACTGTAAAAGATTCAAAGAAAACTAAATAAAATTGACAGAAATGTTTTTCCATAAGAATAGTATCGCATGTACCAATTTAAGTGTGACAAAATCAGTGTATAATTAATTATATTGATTGGCTAACTTTGGAGATGAAATGGAGACCAACGTGAAATTTATAAAATTACCGAATAGCTTACGTTTCACTGGGGTAATGCAAAATTGTCTTTGGGTAATACAGAATCGAATCTTAATTTTATGCTATCACCAAAATGTGCAAGCTGCAATTTTATATTTTGTATCGCCAAGTTTTAATTTTTCTCTACATTTTAGTCTATATTTAAATGCTAATATAACTAGCAATAATTCATAAATAAATCTCTACATAAAATAACAACAAACGACATTTTATTACTTCGCTCATGAGCTTACTTCAGCAATTAGTTTATACGAAAATATTTTCAACGTAAATTACCTCATCAGCGAGCGTTTTGATGAGTTTTATAAGATACCTACCTATTCACTTTTACGAGGCTTTATTTAATTGTGCTATCGTCCAAAGCAGTTAGGTTAGATAAATGTGAGAATTAAGTTACTACATAATTGCATTATGACATGGCACTTAACGTAAATTATTTGCCTTTTAGGATCTTTACTGCTTAATGTTGGCAGGCCTCAGAGCGTTTCAACAGAAGACTTTCGTAAGACATCTTCAATATCTTGAGCTTGCTGAGTTATATCATGCTCTTTTTGTTTGCCACGCTGATGGCAGTTTTATTTAGAGGAAACATAATTACTTTGACAGTTTAATAAGATATATGGTTGTGGTGTTTCGAACAAAAATGTGGGGTTTTACTTCAAGTTTATTAAACCATTTACGTAATATGAGTTCTAATGAAGTGTGAGACATTTTATCGAGGCACTTCGTTGTATAAAAATATTTTTATCCGTGGTGTTAAGCTCTCCACACACAGCTAAAGAAACAAAGATTATTTTTAATATAAAATTAGTTTTATAATAGGAATGGAACAAAATATTTGTGCATTAAGTAAATAATATAATTAAGTAAGTAACGTTTATTGGTATATTTCTTTTCCACACAATAATATTTAACAGCTCCATCTCTAGTTTATCCTAAGTTCAGTTCTTATCATACATCACATAGAAACATTAAAAAGAGGCCAACGAGATTCTATAACGTAACGCCAAAAACATAAACAAATTTCATTTGTGTTCGATTTCCACATTATTCTCATTTTGTCTAAAGATTCTTTGAAATGAGAAAAAATATAGAATGAACTTTTCTTCACTTCTTTCTTCATGTTATATTGACTATTTTCCTTCTTCTTCATTTTCCTGGGTTTTATCAATTTTTTCTGTTCTCTTTTTTATCTTTCATATACCATATAGGTATGTTATACCTATAGGTATATGAAAGATATAGGATTCATGTTTTGACCATTATTTCTATTTCACCTTAGTACGAATCTTGCATTGAACCTCCTGCAATCCGTTAGTACGCAACTGAAACGGGGGCTGGAGGGGTGAGGTCATAAGGAACAATTTTTCATCTAAAATGTTTTTTCTAAAAATATAGTTTTTTGCTTAAAATTTTTTTTTAATTTTTGTTATAAATCCAATATGGCGTACAAGAGCCATTTTTTTTGTTTAGGAATTTTTATCCAAAGTAGGAGGCTGAAATTTTGTACACATATAGTACCTTGTATCATGCCTCGAATAAAGAAAGTCCCATGTTGCCAAATTATATAGGAAGCGGTGTTGCCACGTTTGAAATTTAACAAAGTTTGTGAAATATCTCAGGAACGATAAACGATAGGACATTCGAAGAAACTTTAGTGTATAGGCTACATAAAAGCCCCCCGATTTTATTTGAAACATTTTTTCCTAAATCATAATTTAACATATATACTGGGTGTTATTTTTTTTTGTTGCTAACTTTAGGGTCCATTTTCCCGAAAAGTTTCGCAAGATTTGTTTTAAATTTCCTCTGTCGTAAGCTCATTTAATACTTAAGCGATTGAACGAGTTTTAAAAATCGCACGCTATAGCACCGGAGTAATTTGACCTTGAAAAAATAGTGTACTACCCTAAATATATCTGTTCCTATGAAAGCTGGAAAAATGAACTTGGGCAGCGTATGTAAGTCTAATGCTCCTCAAATTTGCTAGTGTGATCAACTGAATATAGTTGACGGATTTTGAGCAATTTTTTTTTCAAAATCTTTTAGTAACACCCTGTATAATTTCTTATATTTTGGTAGCCCTTGTGATTTGCTACACAATGGTACCACATATGATGGTCTAATTCTTATCATTTCAAAGATATGACCCTTAATAACTTTAAATTTTCCAACTTGTCGCCATGGCAACTGACATTCAACAATCATATTGTAAGCATGTAAGCCATAGGTAATAGCTCATATATGCAAAGTTACAGGAAAAATTATTTTACGCTGTATTTTACATATAAACTGCTTTCGCAATTGAATTACTGTTAATCACATTATCACATTATAATTTTTGGAGGGGCTCGAAATGATTATTTTATTGAGAAATTAAGTTTTAAAAATAGAAGACTGAATTTTCGCTTGCATATAGTATATTGTATTATGTGTCGAAAGATATATTCAGGGTGTTTTTTGTTTTATAAACTTTGCGGTCCATTTAGTTGAGACCGGCAATTGTACTACATTAAATATCTCGGTTCCTTTGAAAGTTGAAAAAATAAAACTTGGGAAACCCAGGGACCTAGGGACCTCAATTTTACGCAAAGCGGGCATGAAGGCCAGACTGTTGTTTTAGAAATTAGCCGAAAAGAGGGTCAAGAGCGGTAGTAGGCCACGCCAAACGCGCCGTAGGCAAATATGGTGATCGGGGTATTCGTGGGTAGGCGGGGGATTCATGGGTTAGATTAATGTTGTTTAGTTTACCCTAAATCTGTTGTGATAATTGAATTTAATAGATGACTTAAACGGTAAGAAAACGTAGGACTTTCAGTATATGAAAGATGGGGTTGCGATCACGTCCACGAATTTTGATTAGTGTTCTTATGTCTTTACTCGCCCGGTTTCAGTGCTCTCACATTTATTTACAACTGCCTTAATTATTTTTACCTTGCTCCTTGCTTGAGTTTATCACATTTAATTTATTTTAAAATAATTAAAATAATTCTTCTGTGATGGACTATGATTTTTCTAAAACATATAGCTCGTGCGCTATGACTTAATTTATATAATACTGATGTACTTTCAAAAAAGGGCTGATTTTATCGAAACCGGCCCATTGTATAGATATGCGTAAATAATAGAATAGATAGGTGAATAGGAAGCAATACAAATACAGAATTTTGTAGAAGGCAAGCGTAAATTTTTTTTGTTTATGTATATGCTTGCTTAACCTGGCATTTATTGTTTTTAATATTTTATAATACTTAAATGATTCTAATCGTGTTCGTTATTTTGGATTAACAGATTATTCTTTGGCTCTAATTTATTTACGATGTCTTCGGTTCCATTTTTCAAAAATTGAAAGATAATAATTATTGAAGAACTAACAGATGATAAAGTTGTTATTAAGAAATATGTGATTTTTGACGAAGTATTGACGTGTGAAGCGAGCGAGTGGGTGACGGTCTTCAAATGTTGATGGTATAAGGCGAATGGTTGTCTGGTGATGGCGACTCGTTAGTGTCGGTGCTGCTTCGATGGGGATGACCCGTCGATGTAACTGGTTCATTAGCGAGGTTGATCGGTCGGTGATTCGATCGGCGGTGATGTACACTCGTCGGTGGGGTGGATTCCTCAAACTATTGGAAATCTATTAGAAATATACTATTTCGTCGATTAACCATTTCGGTTGGCTCCTCCGCTCGTCGTTGCGGAAATATTCCATTTCGTTGCGGCCGTGGCTTCTCGCTTTGGCGTCGATCTTCTCCAGGATGCCCGAAGACACGGTTAAAAGGTATTAGGGATAATTATAAAATACATAAATACGAGAAAAGACATGAAGAAATGAATATTTAGAGGGTCGGAAGATTCAGCCGAAGGATTAAAATGTTTTGATTATTTATACCTGATTTGCTGGCATAGAATTTTTAATTACTGACTTTGTGAGAATTTGATTTAATTTTTGTAGATTACAAATTAAATTTCTAAGTAAAACTTCGCCAACAAATTAAATGTTGGCGAAGTTTTACTTAGAAATCTCTAGTTATATTCATGTGTTCGAAAATGCCCACTCTGGACACGAATATTTAGTCATTGATTCTTTAAAGTATTATGCTGATAACAAAGCTCAATTGAAGCTACCAGGATAAGATCCATCACGCATCTTGTCGAAAGTGGCTTGTATTTGGCATTTTATTTGAAAACCGAGATGTTTGGCGTCCGGTTTCGACGGCAGTTGTTCGCGATGCTGACGGTGCCAACTGGGCGCGCCTTAATCGAAATTTCTACTAAAATATTTGAGGAGGGACAATTTTCTCCCAATAAGACAAGTTTTTAAATCCGTTATAAACTTTAAAGTACAGTATCGTGTGATGTTGCTGCCAAGAATATAAGCTCTCTCAGGATCACTCCAATCAGATTTAACGTGCAAGCGAACTTGTTATCGGTGTTACCCTTCCAATGCTGCTTGAACCAATCCAGAACTATCGGTGGCGATTTTTACATGGATATCAGCGCTTCTCTCAAGCAAAATAAGTTAAAAAATCGTTAATAACCGTTGTCATGTCAAAGGAAATCCGTTTTTTTTGTTCGAGTTTTTTTGTTCGAAATTGGATTCGTGAAACTTACGGACGGGAGAAAACATCATGGAAAAACAAATGTCCGCGAAACCAAATGACCATAAAGGAAAGCAAGAAGTAATTTCCTTTATGGTATGCAAGAAGCAAGAGGTAAGCAAGAAGGAAGAAGTAGTAGGAAAGCAAGAAACAAGGAGTAGGAAATCATTAATCTCTTTTTGAGCGAGACAGCAAAAAAGAAACAAAAAAAGAACGAGGCCACAGTACTATAAGCGTTGTTTACTCTAAATCAACGCGAAATTCTATAATAAAAAAATTGCGGGGGAAGACCAAGGCGCTATAAAAGAGCTTTCTGTCTCGATATGTACCACTTTTTGCTCCTATTCTGCCTTGATGCAGAGTCACAAAAAATTCGAAAATTATCTGCCTAGGACAAAAACTATAGCAAAAGGAAGGTCAGTCGAAATGCGATGATATATGTTTTCTATCTCACTTTCTTTGCTGCCTCACACTGACACATGAAAATACGAAAGGGTGTTGTGTGGTTTTCTTGGCTCTGATTCCTACTTCTTCCTCCGAGCTACAGCGCATGAAGAGAATGAACGTTGTTTGCCTGAATTTGAAATCGCGAAAACGAAAGTCTAAATGAAAAGATTGGATATTAAGATTGGTCACCATAAAAGAGAAGGGACGTATCGTTCTATCTCTCTCTCTCTCTATCTATTGATACGTAGCATTTTTCTTCTATTCTGTACTCGATTCTGCACATCGAGATTAAACAGAAAAGGAAGGACTCAAATGTAGCTCTGCATTCTTCATCTTCCCTCCAATTCTGGTTTTGTCTCTAACACACGCGAATGCAGGCGCTTCGTGTTTGTGATACCGAGTTGTCTATACGAATAGTTCGCTGGCTGCATGTATAAAAAACTTGGTATTATACCTCATCGTTCTTTTCCTTGTTCCAATTGTTTTATAATCAATGAATTATTGATTTATTTAATTATCGATTTACTTATATATTTAATTGATGGTTTTTGAATGTTTTATTCATGTATCAATTTAGTTTAACAAAGGAGTGCTTTTCTCTACAAAGGAGTGATTTTAAAAACAATTACAGTTTTCCCACTTATTAGACATTTTAATTTTTCTCTTTAGCGTTACGTGCTTGTAGTAAAACGAACCGAATGCACGAACCCGTTAGCTATTTCTGAAGATGATACGGCCTGGATAGGCCTCGCCAAAGATCTCTTTCTCTCTCTCTGTGCCCTATGTTGTCAGATAAACTGTACTGTGGCACAAATTAAATAGCATTAATGAGTAACTTAAATTAAATACCATATATATTTCAAACCACCTTTAATAAAACTGATTAGCCAGAAGCCTCCGCTTTTACATACAAAAGTCAGATGGTTGAGAAAATCAGATCAAAAAGGAATCTTGATCAAATCTTGAGGTGATTTTTGCTCACAATTCACTTTGGTGACGGTGCTCAAAATTTTGTGATTAAGTTTTATTATTTCATTATGTAATAATTAAGGAAATGTTGACCTCCTTAGCAGATAAGAAAGTAAATAAGGAAGTAAACATATCTGTTTAAGAACTGGTATTAAAATTATAGATATAATGATACACAGATTATAAGAACAGAGATCGAATATAGCAATTTTCTTTAGCTAAAATTTAAGAAGTTTAATTCAACCACGCAGTTATTCATGCTATCAAACTTATAGCGAATATAAGTGCCAACTGTAGTTTATTTCATACGAATGTTATCTTTATAATTATTTATTTTGCACATCCTTTCTGAAGCACAATGAGTTGTTGGATAGTAAAAACAATCATAAATAAACCTTCGTTTGGTTAAAGTCGCCGACGAGTTGAAGATTTAATTAATCGATATATGTTAAGTAGCGCTGATAGAACATCTAACAGAAATGGTAGTAGCTTCTGGGATTTGAAACTATTTGCCTTGGCTTTTCGTCTTACAACTTGTTTGACACGGATCACATTCCGTACGAATTCACATGAGCGCTGCAGAAGGATTCCTAAGAGTTAATTTAGCAGATTAGTTTAAGGACTTTTAACTATGTACGAGTGACATGATTGTACAAGGACATATGGAACTGGTAGTATATAAGTTGCTGAGATGGCTGATATAATCAAACTTTGTTGTTTACACATTGATTTTGTTCTAAAGAAATGAAAATTAATTTAGTTGAATCAAACATTATATAAGTATTGTGATATTTCAGAACAATTATAATAAAGTTTACTGTCTCATGGAAAAATGGTGTGACATGGATAATTCGATCTGTTAAATAATGAGACCCTTGCCAATTTGAAACTGTTAAGCAGCCTCAAAGAAACAAGTTTGGCGCCTTAGGAATTAAATCATTAAATCACTGCCTAACACAAATAAAGTACACTGAATAATAACAAAAGAATAAAACCACCAATCCGTTTAAATAATCAATTTCACAAATTAATTATGTTGTTCTTACAATAATGATTTGGAGTATAAATAAACTTGTTGAATAGAAAAAATGTTCATTAATATTTGTTCGGCTAAAATTAATGGTTACACAGGTACAATTAAGTTCTACATGAACATGGAAATAAATATATAATTTTCCTAATAACATAAGAATATATTCAATTACTAATGGATTACATAAATAGTAATTAACTGTGCGATGATTATTTATTGTACGTGAATATAGATTTGCGAACGATGTAATTACTACCGATCAAAAAATCCACTGTAAAAATCTTTATTAACATAAATTTAAAAAAAAACACGATTTACCTTATTAGTACTTTTTAGAAAAATGAAAGTTAATTACTTGAAAACCTGTTAATTAATCTGTCGTAATAAAATACTGAATTTATTCAGTTTCAGTAGTCGGAATAAAATATAGTAATGTAATAATCTTTAATGCTTACAATAATTCGTTGTTCATGACGACCACCACGGTAATTGTCTATTAATTATACGTGTTTAAAACCCTAGTATATTACTTGTTCACTTGAAGAAAAAGTATGTCCAAAAGCTAACCTGTAAGATCTAAGCCGCAGTGAATCTACGATTTAGCTGAATGTGAAGCGACTTTACGCCGCAACGTGCCGTGGAGTATGTTAGAAAATGGAACTAAAAACTGAAACAGGAACTGCCTGAACTGAAGTGGACATCGTCTTGAATATCTTTTTGTAGACCCTACGTGACCTGCAACTAGCAGCCAAGGAAACTAGGAGGTGTCGTTACTTGCAACGGCTTTGACTGCAAAGCCATCCCTTTCTTTCCGAACTTGTTAATTGTCTATTTCGCTCTCAATATAAGGTCTGGAATTTTCCTAGAACAAAAGACTCGTAGCTCGTTGTGTCGTGGTCAAAAGATCGAACCTAGCCGAAGAGTTCCGAAGAGACAACGACCACATAAATTTATTTCACCTGTGTAGCTACATCTAGTGATGAATCATTGTTCCATGCTTTTTTTAAATCTATCTCCCCTTAAGCGGCATACATTTCATATCTAATCAATTGCTATGACAGGAAGGTGCCACTTAGGGATTTATTTTATTCGCTACTTAGTAACAGAAAGGCATAATGCATTTAGTACATACGGTTTGTTCTGCTTAACACCCTTGGATTTGCTTCAACCCCCTCCTCATATAGGACTCGCTTTGAACGCCAAATATAAGCGTGAAAATGTTTGCTTTAGCATAGACTGCAACACTTAAGTAAATGCTTTCCTTCTTTATCTGACGTTATAATTTATATGCTAAGATTAATATGATAATATAAATAAGTACAAAATATTTTACTTATATCAGTAACAATGTTGATAGAAAATAATGCTTAAAGAACTAGGACATTTGCATAACATTTAGTATTTAGTATTGAAAATACAAAAAATATATACCGCCGAACGAAATTAAAATGATTTAATTTATATTTGTTACGTTATTATTACAATGATTTCAGAAAAATTTAGGAAACTGATAAAATCATATTCTTACAAATTGGTCCTTCAGGTTATTATGCTTATTTACAAAAGTTTGTGTAGAACAATTTTTTTTTTCTTATTTGATGTAGAAATAATGTCATTCTACGTACATATGTCACAAAAGCAAAATAACAAACTTCTTGTAACGAAAGTTTTGACCAACATTCATTTAATAAAATTGATTATGACTGCTTTCAGAATCCTGTCCGTAAAGTTGCATTATTGCATCAGCAACTTTCCGCTAAGTTAAAACTCAATACGAATGTTTCTGTTTCGGTTTTGCGATACGCTATTCGTAAGCTTTTCAAGAGCGTTATTGCGCGCGATATAGTAAACGTGTTGATAAATCGTCATAAATTTGTAAATATAACTTAGGTAAGATTATTTCATCTTATTTCATCTTATCGACTATAGAACAAACAACATTCGTTTCAAATAATCCGGGTTACATTGTTTTCATCACATTGGTGGTGAGGAAGAAAGAGGAAGGAAGAGAATTGCAGAGTATCATTGCCTTCTTGCACTGGCATCTGTTTGTGGAACAGTTTTTGTTGCAGCTGCATCTCACAA
>WYDF02284169.1:0-16845 GCA_009867245.2 Adranes taylori | reverse complement strand
GAAAAATTTGAATTACACACTGCAAATTTTGACGACCCAATGTTTCTTATTTATGAATCGTATTTATATGGCAAGCTTTTACGATATCCATTCTTTAGTAAATAAAATTGCGTGCAAAAACGAACGCGCCATAAAAAGGTAGGTGAACGAAATGCAAGCGATATATATTTTTCTCCACCTCTTTTCGCCAGCATTGTTTGTTTTGCGGCGTTGGTCGATAACTCCCCCATAACTCGCTCTCCTTCCGCTGTGTGCGCTGTGGTGCGAACGTTGCTGGATTTCTGCATCGGCTGTATCTACGTTTCCTCCCTCTTCCTAAATTATTTTTATAAATCATCAATTCTTTGCAACATCGGGATGGGATTATGTCATTTCAATCCAAAAATCAGTACAACACAATTCATGGAATATATTTTGCACCTCCAACGTGTATCGAGTCAATAAACTGTTCTTCAATTATATTACCTTCCGAAGGCAGATCGCAAATCGATGATATTTTTGAATAGTTATGTCAGTAAAATAGTGAGAAATGTTTTCTTCAAGAATTGGGACATGCTGTTCCATTGCCTCAAGGACATCGTCATAGAAATAGAAATTAAGCTCACTTTCATCAACGTATGCGTTCAGTTATGGAAACAGCACAAAGTTCTTCCTCTCTAGTTTTACATACCATATTTCGAGTTTCATTTTGGAAGATGTTTATTTGTGTATCAATCGAGCACTTTTTCTTGCAATGCCAGGTTTATAGATTTACAGATTCACAAATGTCGACAGGAAATGACAGAGATGTCAGAACGCGGATACCGGATAATTTTGCCTCTTAGTTGGATTAGGTGTGTTACGGAAAATAAACGGAAGTTTAAAACGTTCGATTTTATAAAATTCACTGCAGAAATTACTTGATTGAGAACATCCTTGAACTCATCTGGCCTAGTTTTTGCCATTAATGCTTGTCGATAAGTTGCATAATGTGTGTCAATCATATTTTGGGGATTTTAATTTCATCAACATTTGAAATTTTGAACAGTAACCAAGCGTTGTAGAAACGCCGTTAGAACTCACACTAATTATATTTCCCTATTTGATTCCTTGAGAATCAAAGAATCTATACATTTTTCAAAAACATCTTTTGCAGTTATTCGGGTGCCAAGTGTTTCGCAGATCTAAACATCATTTTCCAACTGTATGTTAAATACAATGCGTACGTAGGCGTAAAGTTGTACAAAATTGGCCACATCCGTCGTTTAATCCAGCGTTCAATCGTTTAATCCGTGCTTTATGGACTCAACTATGGCTTTTAAGAAGACAAGGAGGGGTTGGGGTTGTAATTTTGGCCACCAACGAATTAAAAGAAATTGATTCTGAATCACACACCAGTTTATACGTATATGTGTTGAATAACCATAATTTGATAAACTATCACTTTACGATTTCTGGCAACTGGAGTATTTTCTCGCTTTTTGATGTACGCAAGTCGTGTGTATGAAAGTACCTTAAGCCTCATAGCTCCAGTAGTTGGTGAAATAAAATATTTAGAAAATTAAAACACACTTAAAAAAAATGTAGAATTTCTCTCTGTGCCTCGGAGTTATGAATGAATATTTTTTTCAGCGCCACGTATTAGTGGCTGATACTATTATAACTACTCGTTTTGTTTTTTTGCTTTTGAGAACTATCGTTTTTTTTACAATCGCTATTTTTATTAATTGATTGTTATGCGTTGAGTTTTTTTATAAAGTTTTCTGCGAGTTTGTTGGTGCGTTCGGAGAAGGTGTCAATTTCCAGGTCTTTGTGAATCTGTTTATTCGGCAAATACTACGGGGCTCCTGTAATTACTCTTGGTTCTTCTTGATTCTAATATTCTTTTTATTGGTGCATTCTGGGAAATTTCGGAGCCGTATGTCACTACTGGTCGAACTATCGATTTGTGGTCAGTTTGTTTTTTTGATTCAGTCTGCTATTTCTGTTTCATAAGTGGTAGAGGATTCCGCTGAGTTTGTTTGCTTTTTGTTATCTGTTTCATGTGCTCTGTATAGCTCAGTTGTTTGTCTAGTGTAAGTCTTAAGTATTTAACGTGTTTACTTAAGTATTTAACGTGAACATTAAGGCTTGTGTTTTATCTGGATTTACTTTGATAAGGCAGAAATCACACCAGATGCTTATTGCGTCTAAATGTGCTTGCAGTCTGTTACGTATTCAAAGTCTATTTGTGGATTGTCCTCATATAGCCGTGTCGTCAACGTATATTAGTTAGGTATGTGCTTGGAGCTTTTGGCATATCTGCCTGTAAATGGGATATAAGCTATGGCCGAAGATTGATCCCTGCGGTACCGCTGCTCATATAAGTACCGTATGTGATGCGTTGTTGTTTATGTCAACATGGAATATGCGGTTTGTTAAGTAGCTGTTTACGGCTTCTTCATATGAGTTTACGGCTTCTTAACTTGTGAGTTTATACATATTGGTATGTAAAGTTTTTGTAGTTTATATATCAGCCCTCCTGTCAGACTTCATCAAATGCGTTCGAGACATCTAAAAAGACGCTTCCAGTACACCTTCCTCTATTCATTCCATTAATTGCTAGTTCAGTGATATGCAGATGCAGATTAATAGTGGAGTGCTGTTTCTGGAATCAGTGTTGTTCTAGTGGTATAATGTTTGTGTTTCTGTTATGTTCTGAAGTTTAGTGTACATGATCTTCTCAATAACATTGCTCGTAAATGAAAGAAGACTCATCAGTCTATAGTGTTCTGGATTGTCAAGAGTCTTTCTCGGTTTGTGAATCATGATGAGGTTGCAGAGTTTCCAAGATATTGGAAAGTGTCTGAATTGAATTAGTTATGTTTGTGAGCTGTTCTATTCCTTATGAGTTTAAATCTTTTAGTGTCCTGTTTGTGATTTGGTCCACTCCTGTTGCGTTCCTGGCGTTCAGATTTTGGACGATGTCTGCTATTTCCGTGTTTGTGATGATGTCAAATTTTTATAAATATAGTGTGCTTTTTAATATGTCGTGTGTTTCTCTAATACTTTTGCGTTACTTGTTGCGTGTATTTATTCGTTTGGTGAGAATTGATTTTCTAGGGATGCGTTTGCAAAAGCGTTTGCAATTTGGTTGTTTATTGTGGACATCCGAGGGCCGATTTTTATTGCGAATGTTGCGCGTCAGTCAATTTGCATACGTCTTTAATGCCGTCATTTTGTGAGTCTAGTTTGTTATTGAATTATTTGGTGTTTGTAAGTTTCATTCTTGTGATCTTGTTTTCTTTCCGTGTTTTTCAGTTTTTGATATGTTGTAGAATATCGTTGCCAGTGTTGTGAATGCGTATGTTTAGTTTTCTGTTTAACCGCATTTAAGGCTTGCTGTATATGGTTCTGAAAGTCTTCTGAAAGTGTGTGTGATTTTTTATAACTTCAGTGATTACTGAAAGATTTGTTTAGTGATTGTACTGAAAGAATTAATAATTTATTTCTGGTGTTGTGTAGTGTGGTTACTGTACTATACAAGCTCATGTTCACCGGTAGGTGATAGGAGCTAGGCTCGCCGACATCGCACGTGTTAGTGTTTAGTGTGATGCTTTCTAGTAGTACAATGTCTAGAATGTCTGCTATGTTATATGTGGTAAAATATTAGTTCTTGTGCTGACGTGACTGCGATATGTCTATTTTCACAGCACGCTTGTAGTTTCCTGTCTTTGTTGTTTAGTATGTGTGACAGCCAGTCAAGGCACTTTTAGTTAAACCCACCTACTGCTCTTGTTAGTGTGGTGTAATAGAGAAATATGTCAAAATCTTCTTCTTTTAGGTTGTTTGGCGGGATATAAACTGCATTAATTTTAATTTTTCCGTGTTTAGTTTTGAATACAATACCTGTCTTTCTAAAGTTTTGAAGTGTTTGTGCGTATTTGTAAGAGTTCGGTAGAAACTCGGTAGAGTTTGATTTCTGTTTAGTGCTGGAATGTTGTGGAGTGGCAAGAAGGATAGGTTATTTTTGGGGAGCAGGTTGAGGATTTTGTCTTGTCACTTTCCTTTGTGCAATTTTGCTATAAATCCGCTGTGTGTGTGATAAATGTGTAGTGTGCGTTTGTATTTCGGACAAGTGCTTTGTGGATGGCACACCCTCTGTCAATAGAGGTGTTCTCTGTGTTCTTCACCACAATTGACGCAATTTGGGAGGTTTTGTGTTCATTTATGTGCATTTGTGCGTCGATGAAGCCCGTTGCATTTCATGCTCTTGTATTCGGCGTGACAGTTGCGCTGAATATGTCCAAACAGCTGACACCTATGACACTGGTTTTCATCTTGTGCCACTCGCTTAGGTTCGATGTTTACACAATATAATTTGATCGCAACATAATTTGAGATCGTAGATACCTTTGTATTTTTTGTCGAGTTCGTTTCTCGTTTTCTGCAGTTGATCATTTCTGCCATGTAAGCGAGAAAAGCGGATGGGTTCATCGGATTTTTCGTCCAAGTTTGTATAGTTTTATCATCGAATGATGATTCCTCGAATTACAACTTTTATTGTCTTTTCGCTGGATAGATGGTACGTGTGAAATGGCAGTTTCTAGTAGTCTAAAAAGATCTCGGAAGTTGTTGTCTAATTGTGTTGTTGTTGTGGCAAAAATTGATGTTTGGCTTTTGTATATTAATGGTTTGTTCGCTATTTTGAGTTCTACGTATTGTATCATTATTGCGGTTTTTAGGTTTCTAAACTTGTGGCGTCTATTTGTGGCTACTTGGCTGATCTAACTAGTAGTCGGAGTCTGTAGTGTGTTGATTATTTCCTCTTCCGAGCTTTCAAAGTCGATGAGGCTCGCATGTGTACTGTCACAGATCATTGACTCATCGCGAGGTGTGGGGCTCAGTTTGGGTCGTTTGGCTTTTTTCGTATTGGCATTGTCATGCAGTTTCTGTTCTCGTTGATGTATGGTCTGAAGTAATTGTTGATTGTGTGAAGAGTATTGCGAGTGCGCCGTTCTATGTTTTTATATTTGATTTAAATATTGTTTACTTTCATTTTGTAATGTTTGGTGTCGCTCTGCATGTTTTTGGCTAATTGTTCAATAGCTAAGTTGTGCAAAAGTGGCTAGTCATTTTGCAAGTGCTGAAGTAGGTGTCAAATTTTAAGTTAGCAGTTGTGGAATTATTAACTCGTAAATACCCTGCTACTGTTTGTCGCTTAACCAGCTCTTGTGCCAAGATGCTGAACTCAAACAGTGACTTGCACTATATTCTTGTATTTTTATGCAAATTAGTGTATCTTTGCAACGAGGAAGGCCTGAACGAGCAACTCTATAAATCTCATGAGCCACTATGTGACGCATGTTGTTATTGATTTCTACTGGAAAATGCCCAAAAGCATAAACAGAGAATAAGCAGTACAAAGTGCGCCCCTTTAACTAAAACGCCAATCGAACTATATTTGTGTAATGAACGAAATATTGGTGGTGGAATATTTAGAGTCATCGTTCTAAATAGGGCCGACGTTGCATTCCCATTATCTAATAGACTTATTAAGCCTTATGCATTTCGATAGTTAACCAATGAGAAACATATTTACAGCTATCGCTTATCAAGATGACGAACAGAAGTTGAAAATGCTTTCGAGATCTTCTCGAATAGAAACAGAGTATTATTAGCTATGATTAATTTTCGTGCAGCGAAAGTAAACATTATTACTCTAGCGTGTTGTGTATTGCACAACTTTCTAGTTTGCCAATTATGTTAACTTTAATGTAGTCAATCATGCAGGTCCAAATAAAAAAATAGTCACTGTGAGGAAATATATTTACTAAAGTAGCTTTAGCAGTACGAGAAACATTTGCAAATTATTTCAGTTATAAACGATTTATTGCATGGCAAATTGTTTATCGTAAGTTTATTATAAAACTCAGCAGTTGTACTGTTTTATTTTAATAATAATGTGAAATGTAGATTTTTGAACCTGTAATTACCAAAAAAATAATTCAAAACAAAAACCATCATTTACTTTTATTAAGAAAATACTATCTTATACTAGATAACTAAATAAATCTCCAATGTCAGTTATAAAAACAGCAGTATGAACTAAAATAAAAGAACTTACATAACTACAACTATAATCATCTAAGTCACCTAATTAAGTTTAATATACTAAATAATAAATTTTGATTTGTATTTTCAGGGTGTTTTATTTTCAAAATTGTTAGTTATTTTAACTAAAAAGTTTCAGTATTTTTATTCATGTGTAGGTATTTTTACTCATCTGTCAGTATTTTTACTCGGTTGTCAGTATTGTTACTCTTTTGTTTTATTTTTACTCTTATGACAGTTTTTTTTATTTTTGGTCATTTTTTTTTTCAGTTTTTTTTACATTTGATCAGTATTCGTTAGAAACTGTCGGTTTTTTTCACATCTTGTCAGATTTTTTTGACTAAGTATCAGTAATTTTTTTAATTGGCAATTTATCAAAATTGTCTGGTCTAATTTACGTGAATAGTAATATCTTTAGGTGCAACCCTAATCAACTATGATATAAAAAAGAAACAAAATTAATTACTTGTTGAAACATAATTCCTTCAGATCAACTTTAGTTTGTAGAGATTAGGCAGATACAAAATCTAAAGGACTTCATTTTAAATTTGTAAGAGGTATAAATAAAAAATATAATACACAATATATAATTTTAATATCCTTACTAAATCATATATTATAAGAAAAACAAATATTTGAGGCATACAAAAATAATGTACAAATAATATCAAAAAATGTGTGCATCAGCCCCACAGGCAATTCGAGTTTGAGACTACGGCTTTAATCAACTAATAAGGCTCTTGTAGCCTTTTTTGGCCTACCTTTCGGTATTTTTTTGCCAATTGGAATTGCTTTTGCTGACGGTGGAGGATTCACTAACTTTAATCCAATAGCCAAACCAATGATATGTTTACAAATGTATTCTTTAAAAAAAAGGTGGACATGTGTAATTTGCTTTTGGCCAATTTTCTTTTTCCATCGGAAGGGTTACAATCCATATTCTATGCGCTCTATTTTAGATTCTCCAAAACTATCCCATCTCATTTCAACAAAAGAACAAATATCTTCTTTTGTAATTTCCGACTGGTCAGAAGAAGTAATAAAATATGTATTTCCTTCACATAAAACTACAATTTTGGATAATGCCCAATGATATCCATTTGTCCATTGTTGCAGTGATATGGTAGTGCTTGTTTTAAACACCCTGTCATTATTTTCATATTCACAGGACCATTTTTTTGTAGATTTCAATACTTGTTGTAGGAACCATCCTAATGGTAGTCTTTCACGAAATGTTTCTTCTTTCTTTACATCTAAATTAAATGATTCAAGCGCATTATTTGTTGAAGGGACACGGCTAGCTATAACTTCAAACCAATTTTGATGGCTGCAAAGCCAGGTTTTGTTCATGTAATCAATAAATAATGTTTGCCCTCTTTGTAGCCATTTATTTTGGAATAATTTCTTAGCTTTTTGATTAACTTCCTTATTTCGTGCTAATGGTAGCATATCAATATCGTCGAAAATTTCGTCTTTATATTGTTTGTCTATTAATGTACTTATTTTAATTGTAACATTTCTCCTCATATGGGCCCAACACATTATCAAGATATTATTTTGTCCAAAAACTTCCAGTAAAGCATTTCTAATAGCATCCGAAGCATCACTTACCTTTGGTTCAAAATAATCGTTAATTATATACATGCTTTTTTGAAGTACTTTAAATACAAAAATATAATCAGCAGTATTTGAGCAAATTGCTATTCCACTGGGATGGAAGTGGCGATCCATATCAGTGATGCCAATGATAATAACTGGCATTCCCTCCCAAATAAACTTGTAAGTTGCATCTGTATGTAATATATTTGCTTTTGTAGTGTTCCTTAGCAAAAGTTTTGTTGATGTAAAAATATTAAAGAATGATATTTTTTTTATGATACTGTGATGAATGGCATTAGTTTCATCGCAGTTATTGTTCTTATCGTCTGATATATACTGGTCTCCATGATATCTAAAATGTAGGGATATTCCAATTTATTCACACTTTCTGGCGCTAATTAAAATATAGGTGTCAATAAACCGACATAAATATTTGAAATCTAATGTAAATAATGCTTTACATAAAACCTATTTCTATTCAAAATTGTATTTTAAAATATTTTTTTATACATATCTTCTATCATCTTATTTAATACTTCATTGCAAATAATAAGTTACACAAAATGTTAATTACTGCTTTTAATTTCTAAAATCAAATCTAGAAAGGAAATATAGATATACATGTAGATAATATGGAATTCTTACCAATGATCATGGTACAAAATCTTTAATTCATTAAAATATAAATCTTAAATTATTTAGATCTTTAATTTAAGCAGTTTAATTTTTGAGGTTATTTGACAGTTATAAAGCACTAAGGACTGAATAGAGATTGTAAACACCTCTATAGAGTAAAAGTCAAACTATTCTTATCATATTATCATATTTGAGTAATTTACTGCACGTTTTCATTTTTATAACTGCCCATTTGAATATATTACTGACAGTTATAAAAATATTTACTGGCATTTCTTTATATAAAATACTTACAAAAGAGAGAATAATAAACTGACAATTTAAAAATAAATTACTGACTATAAAAATATTGGCAATAAATTTTGTTCTGTAACTACAATGAAGCTCGCTTTTCTTTTATATTGACCAATTACTAAGCAATATATTTAGAATAAATTAAGTTTGGGCTTTTAGTAGCATTTTGCTCAATAACTGTGTGCTTTGTGATAATGAATTGGTTGCTGTTTTGGCAATGTCAGCATCAGATGTTATGTGTGGATTTTTAGAGGCTGCTATTTTCCTTGAACCCTCATAAAAGGCTTTCAAATCAGGTTCAATGTTCTTCGAAAAGATTCCCATATGATGAATTCTAGAGTTATGCAGTCGTTCACTTTGGCATTTAACGATGTCGATATCTTTGTTTATTCAGATAGAATGCTTCGTTATGAAGTGTCTCTTTAACTTGCTGGGTTTTAGAGAAGTAGATGCCAGCACTTCAGAAAACAAAACAAAATTCCCACTTCCAGATTATTACAGTAAAACCAAATTAAAAGTGTCAAGGGTCATAAAGTGCGATTTTTGAAAGATGAACATCCAAAAGAATGCAATTGGAATGTGAAAAATATTACGGTTACCCAATTTCAATTAAGAAATTGATAAACAAATTTTAAATGGTAAAACGAAAACTAATGAATATTACTACTTGGTGCAATATTGTTTAATATTTGGATATGAAGTTTATTACATGTGTTTCAATAAAATTTGCATTAAATGTTATAAATTTTATAAACAGAATGAAAATAGATACCTTTCTAACGTAATGCCTCTAATAACGCAAATAGTTAATATAGATATTTTTTTTATTGTAAATAATTGGTCAAAATAGCCCTTATTAATTATTTAATAATTTTTTTTTGTAATGTAGTGCAACCCCATTCACGACACGAAATGAAACAAGCAAAGCAATGCACAAAATTCAGTAATAAAAAAATATATTGCACTAAATTTGTTAGATGCAATAAAATAGGCACTCTAGTTTCTGTCATATTGAAAAGGTCAGTAGCGTCTCACATATTACTGAACTTTTGTAGATTACTATTAATTAATAAATCGGCCTTAATCGGGTTTCATAGTAAACGAATGATTGTCAAAAATTATTTGTTTACCTATAGATAAACATAAACATAAATATTGTAGAATATTCCGAACTGATGAGAACAAATAAGTTTGAAACGGTTGATTTAAGTATCTTATTTTATTAATTTACATTGGTAACCAAACGCCACTGACTTGAAATAAATCTTTCTAAATTTCTCTTCTTAGTTACACCCTCTTCTTCATACATCGATGGTCAACATTGGCTAACCAGACTATATCTTGTTTTCCTTTTCGGGGCGCATTATAAATCTGCAAAAGTAAAATTTTAATTACAAAGTAATAATACATAAAAAGAACTTTATAAATTTATTCTTGGCAGACTTTATTTTCTAACTCTTCTTTATAATTACGCTGTCTTTTCAACAGCGTAATTTTATAGTTTCTGAAATTAAAATAAACCAGAAATTTATATAAATTAATGGTTTTTCGGTAGTATAAATAGTAAAATTCATAAAAATTATTACCACAGCATGCCACAGACTGATGTAAACAGACATAAAACCACAAAAAGTTGACAAGAAATAATCGTCAAAGTGGTGCAGGAATTAACAAAAATTGCCAGAATTTCATAGGCAAAAAATATTCATGCCAATAATATTTGATATATAATTAAAAGAAGTTTCATGTCTTGAGAATTGCGTGCCAACTGGGACCTCCTTTTGCGATCTAACTGTCCCCTAAATTGAGAATCGTCTAACTGATCGACGTATGTACGTATGTACGAATGTACGAAAGTACTCGTTCCCTATGGGACCGATCTGGATGATATTTGGTAGGCAGATGTACACTATGAGCACACAGAAAAGTTTTTAATTTTTTTTTTATAAATGGAATATGGCGTGCAGGAGACATTTATTTGTTCCGAAATTTCTTATTCAAACTAGGAGACTGAAATGTCCGCGCGGTAGGCAGATATGGGGAAAATGTGAGTCTTGAGTGGCCGTAGGCCATGCCCTAGGCAAATATGGCAATCGGAGGATTCACGGGTAGGCGGGGAATTCATGGGTTAGACTAATTTTCTTTAAGTTACTCTAAACACTATTGTGCTAAATGATTTTAATAACTGTCAAAACTAAAAGTGACGGTCAAGTACAACTTTTGTTTTATGCAAGATATAACAAAACGTCCTACTTCCAGTATATGAAATTTCTGGAAGTCGGATCACGTCCACGAATTTTTCATATACCTATACCTATTACATAACTCCATGGTATATGAAAGATAAAAATACAAAATTTTACAGTTCAATTTGCAATGAGCGAAATACTTTAGAATAAGACAATCAAAATAACTTAAGAACTTTGTCCGCATTACAGCGCACTTTTGTTACTTTACCGTAGAGTATCAGTTAGAGCATAAAACTAACACGTGATTAAATATGCAATCACCTACTTCATCCCTATCTCAATTTATCCTGCCTGCCTTTCTGCTACACTTAATTACAAAAACGTAATACAAAATTAAAGTTTTTAATCAAAAATTGTGAATGATAAAGAAACTGTTGATTACATATTTGAATTCAAAGTATAAAGTTTCATTAGAAACATAATACAAATCTAGCCAACCTTGTTAACTAGTAAAATTACAGTGCTTGCGAATTTATTATGCGACATTATTGTACAAAAACTTTCTAAAATAACACGAGCCAAAAACAGTTATATGTTAGATTTCATCTTGTAGATTTTCATTAATCCTAATTTAAAGTTATAAACTATTCACGTAAACTTTAGAACACAATTTACATCTTTGACGCTGTACTTCAAAGAAACACAATTAAGCAATGTACATCTTCACTATCACTATTTGTTATGTTATCTCGGAAACGTTTGGATGCTACTGGTAGAAACTTCATTTTCTTTTTCATGATGAACAAAGAACAAAGTTTTTATTATCTATTAAGTTGTTATTAAGGCATATTCGCAATCTGTTGTATCATAATTGAAGAATGGAATAATATTTATTGAAAATTCTAGCGTTACTATTCTTTTAATAATGTAAATCTTATATGTACACAGAAAAGTCAATTTATATTTCCCATTGAAAAGATGCAATCTCTTTTTCTCTTCAAATTCGTAAAATGGTCTGTGTAAATATATATTAGTTGGATCGCTTGAGGTAATACAATTATTTTTTATTGCTTTTAAACTATTTGAAATTATATACCTAAGATATAGTATAAATATAAATGAACCTTTAATGGTATCAACAAAAAACAATATATACACTAAATTAAATTTTTACAAAACTAAAATTAATCAAAAATGAAATTCTATTCTCTACCTGTACAAAACACGTTACTATTTTTTATTGTAGCTTATAGACTTTCCTCATCACTTCCAGTCCCTTCCCTTCTTCACCAAAACACAATTCCCAATTCCTATCCATTTTTGTCTTTTTCTATCCAAGGCATCCCCATGCACCCATTGACTCAATGTGCTCAATATTCTCGTTCATAACCACATATCTTCATTTTCTCATATCTTCATCCATCCATTACATATATCCCCTCACGCCGATCGCGACATATGAACATATCTGTCTATCTCTTATCCTTCATACTTATCACAGACAGAAAATATTCAAGCATTAATCCTTCCACTTTTATCTTTAGTTAGCTCTAGTAGCTCTTATATTCTCTTCTCTTCTCTGTTTCTCAATACTTCAATCACCCCTAGCTCTTTATATATCTGCGTTTCCCAAAACACCATCGACTATCTACTCCTTTCATAAGCTTTCTTCTTTCTTTCCTTATTCATTCCTATTTAGTTTCTTTCTGCATTTCAGGTCCTTTCTCTACAATCCTTTCTATAGGTCCTTTCTCTACAATCCCTTTCTATAGGTCCTTTCTCTACAATCCTTCTATACACTTGTTCACACTCTCTCCTCTTCAACTTTCATCAGATTCCATTCATAATTTACCATTTTCCTAAAAAAACATTCATCCAAATTTTAACTTATCCACCTCATTTAAAACAATATCACTTCACACTGATTTTTCTATACCTAATATTTTTTTATAGATCGAACCTACACTATTTCAATTTCCCCTTCATAGACCTACCTAATTTAAGAAAAATTATTTTGGAACAATATTATTAAATGTTTTATTATTTAACTTTGATATATATATATATATATATATATATATATATATGTATATATATATATATGAGTAGTAGTTTGTCTTCAGGGTTATACCTCGGTGTGGTAGGCATTTCAGTGTGCCAACTTTTCGCCAAAGTCACATCTGGCATTGTCAAGGCTTAGAGAAAGACATTACATGGTTTTCAGTTTTTCATATTTTCATCTGATGTCTCAATCTGATACTTGCCTTTCAAGAGAAAGTCTCGAAAGACTTTCTCTAAGCCTCAACAGTGCCAGATGTGACTTTGGTGAAACGTTGGCACACTGAAATGCATTCCACGCGAGATATAATCCTGAAGACAAACAACTATTCACCAGACTACAATCGCGGAAACCTCAAATTTAAATATATATACATATATATATCTATATATATATATATATATATATGATTATATATATACATATATATATATATATATATATATATATTTAAATTTGAGGTAGTAGTGGATAATGAAGATAGTCTTTTAAGAATTCATATCAAACATTCGTTTTGTTAAGATTATTAAATCTTAAGATTAAGTCCTGTATTTTGTATTTTTAAAGCGTTTTAATTATACATAGTCCAGTTATTTCTATCATAATTAGTACCATTGTTTTTCTTTAAATTTTATCAAGTAATGAAACTTCTGTAGTTAGAGTAAATAAAGTAAATTTTGTTAGTTTAATTTTAAATAAACCAAGTGTTTATTTTTCTTTCGACCCAATTATATTCGCAATAATCAATAAGTAAGCCCCATCTCCCCTACAATAACACTATGAATTAAAACCAGCAGTATTTTATTTAACAATTTAATACAATATTAAGAGAGACCCCAAACAGTATACAATCTATATACATAAATTTACAATTTACATATATACACTAGCATGATCCATGATAAATGATTACAGATATCAAGTGAATAATAAATGGATAACATAGCTAATTACCACCAAATAAAAAAAAATCAGAGATCCTTAGGTGCTCCAGTAAAATGTTATAAAAATATGTTGAATTGAGATAATGAAAAATAAATGATATTAAAATGTTGTTTGATATGTTACAAGATATAAGTTCAAATGTACAAATGAAATATTGTAATCTAAATTATTTTGAAATAATGTGTGGAAATAATGTGGAATAATAGTGGTGTCACTAATAAATATTATACAATAACAGAATAATTTTGTTGTTAATTAAATCTGTAAACTATTGAACTATCCTGAACTCTTATTGAACTTGAAATAATTTTATAGATATTAAATTGTCTGATCAAAAACTTCCTCTATTATAGTTTCCTCAAATGGCCCTAAACGTACAACTCAACTACGGGAAATACCCAAGTTATATTCCTCGCCAATTTGGTCCGCCACAGCTGAAAACCAAAATAGGCATATTAGGAATGATGATATCTTCAAAATTTCTTCGACTATGTAATGGTATAGTCCAAAGAACCACGAACGAATAATCACAGGTCAATCGGAAACGTAATTAACAACAACTTATCAAAGCTATTCAAAAAAATAGATCAATGACCCACAAACTAACACCCTTGACTTGAGACCGACAGAACCCACTCTATTCTCCTGTAAAATCAGATTAACCCGTTTTGATCTCGACGAAAAATCCATTTCCCAATGATCCCGCTACAAATTTACCAAACTGGCGATTCCGTAATGACGTAAATACGATTGTTCGGAGACGATGATGTACAAATTTATTGAAGTCGAAAAGAAAATTGCACAAAAAATCTCAAAAAATTGGCTCTCCAAAGAAAGTCACAAGAAAACAAAATTCTTAAGACTTCGCTCAATCATTACAGCAACAACAGGTACGATTCCAAAATGGGCGATCAATTCAGATTCAACGCGAACCCAATTAATCAATAATAATTTATCAATATGTCTGACGACTATTGGTTTTTATTTTCGTGTGCTCCAGATGTTATGAAATCCTCGGCAAGGCCCAGAAATTATGATCCACCAAGGCGTCGATGCTATTAAAATTCCATTCCCTAAACTGCTTCCTCAAAAAAATTCGACTTCCATTAAATCCAAATCAATTAACGGTTCTCTAGTATAGCGCAATTGGTTTTAAATATACAATATCACCACAAGTCAGCGACATCCATGCCCTAATCGAAAACGAAAATCCTGAATAAACAATTAAATATTTTTCTAGATAATTAACACAAATCAAATCAACAGAAATTGAAACCCATTTAAATCTACGTAAAAATGAGCTCAACGGAACCACCGACAGATGTCACAACCTGCCTTATTAATATTGTACAAAGTAATATGGTAACCAAATTGGTTTATTAGATATAGTGAATCTATTTAATTTATACGCGTGCGTTACGGTGAAACTATTTACACATGTTTGTTACATGACCCATTATTCTTTAACATGCAACCTAGGTATTTATAATTCTTCACGCATTCTGTTGCATTCCAATGAGATGTTTTTCCATCTATTTCAAACCCATATTTCCTGTAATTCCTGCCTCCTTTAGTGCACACCTTCACTACCATCTGTTCGACATTCAAACATACGTAAATAACATGTATGTAAATAATATAAAACAATTGTCAAATTGATTTACCAAGCCAGTGATATCACGTAGTTAGTCTCGTAGCTAGTCTCATAAGCCACTGCAATAATGCGATGGGAAAAGCAGATGGTACTGAAGAAGGCTTACCACCAGTTCTTAAAATGTATCTACGCTTACCTGCTCTCTTTAAGTCAATTAGAAACTATTAAAAGTATATAGATAGTTTTCTCAGTAATTAAGAAACTATGGTTTAATGGTTCTTTCGGAAAAAAATTGAAAAAAAATTTAAGTAATTCGAGGAAAAAGTTTGTTTTAGAGAAAAACTTTTTTTTAGTATGTAAATTTACTTTTCTATAGTTTAAAATTTTTTAAATTTTTTAATGAAAAATATATTATATTATCTTCTGTAATTAATTAATTTTTTTGTCATTATATAGTTTCTAAAAATATTTATAATGCTTTTGGACAAGTAATTAAATTTTTATATTCTAAACAAATTTTTACAATGATCATAAAAAAATATTTTTGTTTCTAACAATTTTTTATAATGATTTTGGCGAAAACCATTAAATTTTTTAATTTTTATTTAAAAAAATTTCAATGATAAAAAAAATCAGTTCCTTAAAATGTTTTATAATGGTTTTGGGCAAAATCAAAAATTTTTTTGATTTTTAGATTCTAAAAAACATTTTCTAAAAATTTTTGCTTAGAGTACAACGTCTCTTTAGATATAATATATAACATCTTAAAAGTTTTTTTTAGTCATCTAGAATAAATATGCTTTTCCTTGTAGCTTTTAAATTTTCTAAACTTTATTCAAAAATATTTTCAACTATGTTATCAAGATTCTCAAATCTTTCCAAGTTATATGACAGGAAATATGATAGTGTTTTACGTTAGCATTATTAGCATTAACTGTTATAAAATATAGTCTGGTTAGCCAATGTTGACCATCGACGTATGAGGAAGATGGTGAAACTAAGAAGAGAAATTTAGAAAGATTTATTTCAACTCAGTGGCGTTTGGTTAGCAATGTAAATTAATAAAATAAGGTATTTAAATCAACCGATTCAAACTTATTTGTTCTCATCAGTTCGGGATATTCTACAATATTTATGTTTAGGTTTATCTATAGGTAAACAAATAATTTTTGACATTCATTCGTTTACTATGAAACCCAAATACGGCCGATTTATTAATTAATAGTAATCTACAAAAGTTCAGTAATATGTGAGACGCTACTGACCTTTTCAATATAACAGAAACCAGATTGCCTATTTTATTGCATCTAATAAATTTAGTGCAATATATTTTTTTTACTGAATTTTGTGCATTGCTTTGCTTGTTTCATTTCGTGTCGTGAATGGGGTTGCACTACCTTACAAAAAAAATTATAAAATAATTAATAAGGGCTATTTTTACCAATTATTTACAATAA